>PVKM010005494.1:0-47627 GCA_004027735.1 Carollia perspicillata | reverse complement strand
TGGGTCCAAGAATGGCTTATGTCTATCAATACAAGCTAAATTATTAATTTTCTGGCTTTAAGGCCAAATGAATGCCACTTTTATTTTTCTGGATTCAAATTAAATCTGGAAACTTTGCAGCAAAAACAGGGCTGTAATCCTATCCAGAGTGAGGCAGAGTGACTTGCTCAAACTCACACATTAACATGACTGGAAAGACAAGTTGGGAACACAGGAGTGTGATCGTTTGGGGCTCAAATAGCGTAGCCTACAAAACTAGTAAGAAAAGACAGAATATAAAACTCACAGATCTTAAAACTAAAAGGAAACCAGGAAAACATTTATTGAGGTCATTAGTCACCTCATTGCACACATGAGGAAATTGAGACTCAGAAGGTCAAGTGACCTTCCAAGGCCACAGCTAGTTAGAAGCATAGCAAACCCCAAAATCTAGGTTTCTTGGCTTAACCATACATTGGGAAAGAAGTTACTTTTTTTCTGATCTGATATCTGATTAATCTCTCAAACATTCTACATTTATATCTCACTTCTGTGAACATGTAAAAGTTGAAGTGCAGAGCTTACTGTGACAATGCTGTAGTGATTGGGGAAAGTTTTCGTTGGGTATACTGGTCTCATGTTTTTAGCATACGCTCCACAGTTTTCTACAAAGGAAAAATATTAAAGATTGTTATTAAATACAACTGACTATCTGTTTACCTCATTTAGCTTTGCTGACACAGCAGCCTAAATCATATGAAAAATAACGCAGGAGTTTGTAATCACATATAAATTCAGGGGGATTATACAGCAAAATTTTGATTTCAAATTCAATGTTAATATTAGAGTTATTTTTTTCTCTTTGTCAAAAACATTAAACAAAATAATTAAGCCAGTGAAGTAATTATCCCATACTAAACAATAATATTTAGTTCCAGATAAACCAGTTGTAATAATGATGCTTGCTAGATCTTTGTTACCATCTTTGTTAAGTGGTCACATACTTAAATTGCAAGACAGTACAAAGCACAGAACAAAGCAACAGCAACAACAAAAAAACTGAACTAACAGCTAAATCTGTAAAATTAAAACTAGGGTGAGGCAGTGGCTGTGGTGAGGGTCCCGCCCCCCAGATGCAGAGCTAGCTGACTGGACAGCTCAACGCTGTGGAAAGAGGCATGGTCTGGCTTCAGGTTGGAGACAGCGCAGAAGCCAGACTGTTCCTGATTCAGCCCTGGTGGCATGCTCCTGGTCTCCTATGCCTGCTACTGAGGACAGAGCATGGAACTAATGATTTAAGGATTTTAATACCCCATTGCCTGATGATGTTCTCTAGGTTGGCATGTGTCCCTCTCACTGCCTTCCAAACTGTTCATAACTACAGATCACATTCCCCAATTACCCAAAGCTAGGACTTAATCTTATTGTGTATTGGCTTCCTTTAAACTTCACATATGGACACCTACAGCTACGTAATTCTGAACTCAGGATGCCACATCGGGTGCCATTGAGACAAACTTTCCTCCTAATGGTAACAATGGGCCTGATTCAAGCTTCAAAGCCCATGGGTCTGGCTAACGAGGACACAGCCTTCCCTGCTTATATAAGCTCTTTACTAAAGAGTTTTTGTGTCAAATGATCATTTATAAAAACCATTGTTTCCAGGGAGATACTAAAAACTCAAATTTTTAGAACTTTTCCAAAATTATTTTGGCTTGTCACAAGAGAAGTACCATAAATGTACATATGAATTTACTAGGAATAATAGTAATATTTAAACCAACTTCTGACATTCAAGTCCAGCAAATCATATTTTAGAATTCCAGAACACTAAATGGGTTATATTTACTTACTTCTAGTTCAATCCAGTATTATAGTATAGCTATTTAAATACCAATCACTGATAAATGAGCAGAGTTCTACAGTTTATATCCCCATATACAAATTTTGTTTCTTTTTCAACAACAATGATAATACAAGTGATACCCAAACTGCTGGTGGGTAAAGTGACTTAAAATATTGGCATTAATACTGAGGAAAGACCATTCTATTGCATTAGTAACTTATAGAATAATCATTCGACTAAGGCCTTGACTGAGACAAAGAAATTGGAAGGACGCTACAAAATATTACAAGATAACTAGCAGGCAAATATTCTATGGCTATGCTACTAGTATCATACCAGAAATACCTTCTGTTTGAAATTCTATTTTAAGATGTAATACTTATTAAATAAAGAAATGGCTTTCCCGTGAAAAAAATGGAAAATTCTAAGAAAAAATTTATATATATATGTAAATATGTACACCTATATTAGCCAAGAGATAAAAAAATCCTAAGATAACTCTATTATCTTAGAAGTATTTACAAGGCAGCTTTAGAGTAAATACAATATTAAAGACTCGTTCCTCAGGTCAACCACTTTGTATTAGAGTTTAGTAAACTAGTCAAGTTTGGCCAGTACTTTTCCAAAATAGATTACTGCATCCCTGGTCTATCGCACTGAAATTGTGCTACTCCAACAGTAAACTCTGAAGTTACTCACTTAGTCTGCTAATAACAGGAAGAAGTCCACCCCAAGTGTGTAAATATTCTGCCCTGAAACCATCCAAAGAAAATAAGAGGGTAGGAGGCGTTTCAAACCTGGGCAATAGGGAAAGAAAAAAAAAAACATGTTTAAAGAAAGAAGACACACATCCAGTGAGGAGTCGCTCCCTCCCTGGCACAGATCCAGTGAAGATTTTCCACTGAGGTTGGTAGGTAATCTAGACTAAACTAACAAGCTCAGCAAGCACCCTCATAAAGGATATTTTATAAGCATTTATTTTCATATACAAGGTGCTTTTATTAGCTTATTAGATATATGTATCATCAAATAGTATTTATGAAGCCCCCATACCATTGAGTTACCATACAGAGAATATCATTCATGGTTTCTTCTATTCCACAAGCTGGCCAAATGGCACTAAAAATAATATTTTCGCAATACAAAGGAAGAGAAATGCTAACACAGTATTTTCTAAATTACATTTTTGCTTCTATTAATTTTTTTCCTGAACAACCACTTTTTGATACTGTCTCTACTTGAATCTACTGGATGTCATATAAATTATATACAATATTAAGTTTTTAAGTTTAATATATTTAACAGAGACGTTTAAGAGGTATTTACTGCATTTAAATACATAAACAATAAATGATCACCGCTATGAATGAACAAACAATGACAGCACACACACATGTGTGAACACACAGTTAATGTGTGTGGTGTGGAAATCTAAACAGGGAGGCAAAATGAAAAAAAAAAAAAAACACATGCAATGATATACTCAGCCAAAGAGAATAACTATAGGCAACTGTCCATGGCCTCGCCAAAACAGGCATGGTAACACTGAGTCTTCTGATGGCATTGTAGACGGCGAGGAGCTGTATACCACTGAATAATCATGAGAACCTTCCACTGCAAATTCGCTCAGTAATTCAAAATCTATGCCAATGTTTACCTTGCCTTGCTTGTTTCAACCCTGTCTCCTCCCCAGCTTACTCTCACACACAAACTCAAACACAAAAAGGGGAAAACGTGTACAGAGTTTATGTAATTTATACTAACAGGTGTTTGTAGCAGAGCTCTGTTGGGCAACTCTGCGGAACCAGCTGCATTTGGTCTCAGTGGTCCGTGTCTGTGTTAAGTTATTTATATTCATTCAACAGAAAACTGAAAAACAGTTTACTGGACCACCAGGTAAATAAATATACTGGCATAATAAGTTCCAGTATAATAAAATGTACTTTAAATTATGATCTTCTTGTAAAGAAAGAGGTTACATTTTCCACTAAAGAGTCTACATGAAAATTGAAAAATAATAATCACTGTTTGGAAGGAAAATAAAAATTCAAATTCATTAAGTTTAAAATTTCTGATATACCTTGCACTTCAAGGCAGCTTAGGATACATGAGAAGTAATCTTTGAAAAAAAAACCTCTTTTTTTAGAATGTTTTCATTCAAGTTTAGTTTTTTTCTATTGCTATTACTATTATTTTAAACAACGAAAATATATTCTCCCATCCAAAAGAAAAAAATTTTACATATTTTATACAGGAAAAATAAATTATATACATAAATAAAATAAGCTAAAATACAGATATAAAATTTTTAATAGTTTGGAAAAATCATCATTTTTAAATAAGTAAAAATATATTTCTTAAGATGAGTAATTCAAATTATATGAGGTAGATCTCAAGTGGAGCAAAGATAAATGTACCTAACACCTTTAATAAAATTCCTGTCATTTGAATTCCACAAAAACTTTCTTGATGGCCTTGTATACATAAAGTACTGTGCAAAATAGTTTAAGGGCAAAAAGAACCAATATGAACTGTAAAAATTATGTAACATCCTCTCATAAATGTGTTGCTTATCCCCAGTATTTATAAATGTACCAAAATGCAAGAAGTAAAGAGAAGCTGTAATCTGCAACAAGTTCAACTCTCAAAACTCCAAAGGAAAGAAAAGGGCCTTCCTTCCTAAGAGGGAAGATATAAATATTTCCACCCAACACTGATGAATACTAAAGACTACACACTCACCCCCTCTCTTTTTTCCACTACCTTCCAGATTAGGGGATCACACATCGCCAGTGCAAAATGTTAGGCCTAACTACAAATCACGTTTAATGAACCAATGGATAATTACTATTTTTATCTTTTCAATTAGGAAAAAAAAACAGTATTTCTAAAAAAGAAAAAATCGTATCTGAGAATATCGTCTTACCCTGCTGGGCACTGTGGCTCATTAATGCTCTCACAGGGTTCTTCCACCCAACCTTTCTCACCTAAGTAGTTTAAAGAAATAAAACGCATGAACACACTTGATAATAACAACAATTGCGATGCTTGTGAGACACATTAGCACAGATTCCAGAAACAAACTATGTTAACATTTATATAAATAATATGGAATATGACTTTAGGGAAATAGTAAAAATAGGGAGGTAATCTGTTTCAAAATAAAAATCTGTTTCCAATGAGTTAGTTGATAACAGGAAGAAAAAGCAAATGCGTGATCACAGGACTAAACATAACGTTACCTTTGTGAGACCCTGAAGGCATCTTTTCCATTTTCACTTTTTAGTAAACCTATCGAGGTGACAGTGGCCCACGGGGTTCAGGCACACATTTCTATGACGCATGATGTATATTGCACTGTGTGCCCACCACCCACAGTCCCATCATAGTCATTCCATCAGCACGTAATTGACCCCTTTCCCCTTTCCAAATTATCCGTGTTTTCAGCCAAAATTTACAACCCTCCTTCTCTCCACCCAACAAACACTTCCACGCAAGGCACCCTAATAATACAAAGGTATGCACTACCCTATAATCTTTTGCAGTCATTTCACATCCACTCTCTCAATGCATGGCAGACTTTTTTTTTAAATATAAAAGTATGAGATGGTGTCTGTTTGCTAAGAACTCATAATCTAACCATGAAGAGAAAGTAAACACATGAGACTACAATAACTGACAAGAGAGAATGTGCGATTAGTTTGAAATGAGTCACACCGGCGATATGTGAGAGACTAGGTCAGAAACGAAGGAGACAGGACGGATGCTCCTTCCCCTGTGTTTTAACATAAGCTTCCTCTTAACAACCTAAAATACCACCTACGGAAGTCTAAGAAGCTAATTTTTTTAAAAAAGAAAATGTAATCTTAATAATATGCCTTAGGAAATAGAGTTTTCAACACTTTCCCACTGTACATTTCACAAAATGAACAGGTTATCCTACATGCCTAAACTATTTCTGGCAAGAATTTAGGAAATGGGCCTGGCCGGGGCTTGGTTGGTCGGAGTGTTGTCTCGTACATGGAAAGGTTTGCGGGTTTGGTACCCGGTCAGGGCACATCCCCAGGTTGCATGTTTGACCCCTGGTTGGGGCATCTACGAAAGGCAACCAGTCAAAGTCTCTCCTCTCACATTGATGTTTCTCTCTCTCTCTCTTTCTCTCTCTCTCCCTTCTTCTCTCTCTAAAATCAATGAACATAACCACAGGTGAGGCTTTTTGAAAAAAGACCTCAGGCAATGTGTAGTCACTTTTTCCTCAGGCGGCGATGACCCATTTGATGCAATGCTATATTCTTGCTGAACTTTTTTTTTCTAATTTGAGGAAGTGGTCACTTCCCTTCCGGTGACCCTCTGACCCGGCTCTGTGCTGGAATCCCCAGCAATCTGCAGTAGCTACCTGACTACACTTTCAGGAAATAAGGAGACAGGACCCTATGGAAAAGTCCCACGGTCATGTGAAATGAGCCTCCTGACTCCCAAGAGAGGCAGAGGCCATCAGAAAGGACAGATTTACTTTCATTCAGTGAGACGTAGGGAGATATTGCTCATTCTTGGAGCACAGTCCCTGGAACCCACAGGCCAGCGCTCTCACCGATGTCTCAGAATCTTGTGACCACACTCACATTTACTGAGCTATGTCAGGCTATAGTGTGCCCAACAGTGAACCTATAATTTAAGCTCCTCCTATTACTCATGTCATAAATTCAGCATCTAAGCTGTTGCTATTTTGTAATTGAATTCATGGGAGTGGCATGGCAGACTTTATCCTCATTGTTTATGTGGGAACCTGGAACACAGGAGTCAGCTAGGATGACCTTTCCACAACACAGCATTAAATATTAGCTAATGCCAAAATAACATGAGGGGGTGGCAGCAGGTGAACGAGTGACTACAGACAAAACAAGATTGGCCATGTGCAGATAACAATTATTAAGCTGGAAAAGGGTATACTGTTCATTACATACTCTCTGTTTACTCATATATATGCTCAAAATGTTCTTTAACAAACTGTATAAAAGTATTTATTTCAGCTAATATAGTTGACCAATAAATATGATTCCTACTGTAAAAAAACAAAACCTATGCAAAACCCAGCTAAGACCGAGGAAGAGGTCAGGCTGCTATCAAGCCTGTTGAGCACGTGGAAGGAAACCGACCTCGACACACGGGGCTGTAGTTGATGCAACAGTCGCCGTGATCCCTGCAGTCGTCTGAACAGGAGCAGAGGCTTCTGGGCAACCTTTTCTCACCACACCTGAATTTGCTGCAAGTCCATATGCGCTCTAGAAATAAGTGTCAACAAAAATGTTATGGTCCAAACGTAACACATCCAGAGTAAACTCAGAACTGTGGTCTTCTGGAGCAAGACCCATAAAAGACAACAAGCTAGTCGCTAGCTCTTAGTCGCTCATCGACTTTGCCATCACAATGGTCAACTACAACCAACAGACAGACAACAGGCAGGCAGCAACTGTGATTACTTCATTAAAACCCCAGAATCTCATCTCATCATTTTAAAATGGGTCAAACAATTCTTATTACATAATTCACATGAAGATCTTGGCTTTTTCTGCCAACCATTTCCAGGGTTCTCAACCTTGAAACCTGGCTCACTCCCACTGAAATATTATTCCATGTTCCACATCAGACTGAGAAAAATTTCCATGTTCTGAAGGTTTTATTTTAAAGTGTAAGTGGACATCTAAGAACTCTGCTTTAATAAGCCATAATGAAAACATTCACATATTTTCAAGTGAACTTGGTGTAAATGCACATTAGACTGTGCAGGTTTTCAGCAAACATCAAAAACAGGCACAGTTTTGCTGTCCATACAATGTCTCATGGCAAAATGGGTGGAATTTTTTCTCTAAGGGAATATGAAAGCCAAATTTTTAAAAATCTCAGATGAGTTAGGCAAATCACAAAACTAAAGACGCAGAGCCATCCTGCGATCTAGTGCAAATGCCCACGACGGCATTTTTTCCCTGCATGTTTTTACCTGGTTCTATACAGGTCTCCTGGTAATCTAGACAGCAGTTTCCAAGTTCAACGCAAGCAACATCACAGCGACAGTTCCCGAATGTTCTTTCGAAACAGCGACCTTTGCAACTTTTAACTGAAAATATTGAACAATGAGTTAATGTTTCTAATCATTATAGAATCACAGAGCAAACATCAACTAGTACACCTAAGTTGGGAGCACAGATCAAATTCAAATACTACTTCAGAAAACACAGATGGGAAAATAAAGTTACCCAGAATCTTTCACAAACACACATGGAAACCGATACAAACTATAACATTATATACACAGTTTATGATTCTCTCTCTTGCCATAGAAAAAGGAGAACTTTTTTTTTAAATTCTTGATCAAGTACAGTTGGAAAGAGAACTTTTTTCTTTCATGTATCAGGAATGCTACTGGGTCTGATAAGACTTAAAACCTTTTATGGTACCGTAAAAAGTCAGGATAGGGGCTCGTTCTGAAGGTTGGCTTGAACAGCCATGGAGTTTTCTAAAATTCCAGCATGTGTGAAAAGATTTTTACGGTGATTATCTGTGAATCTTTGAGAAAGAGAAAGAATACCTGACATGCCTTACTCCCAGCCTCAGGGTGCAGAAGTGATGCAGTTGCGCAGGACACGTTCTGCGGGACTGCCCCTCCCACCGTCGCGGAAACAGCCTTCTCACCAGCAGACCCAGCCCGGCTCCCTCCGCGCTTTCCCCAGCGCCCCAGTCTACATTCGCTTTCCTTTCTGAAGCTTTTACAAAATCTTATCCTTCCTCTCAGTCACTGAATTCCACTTGTAACTACAGTATTTGATTAGGATCTCAGCCTCAGACTGGAATCAAACTTCCCGAGAACAAAGGTCACACCTAAATTCTGCCCAGTACAAACGTACCCCTTATATTCACAAGACACTTGACTAGAAATTGGTACTAATAAGTTTCCATTAGATGGATAAATGACAGATATGGAAGAAAAGACTTTTCATTAAAAACAATAATTTTACATTAACTCTTTACTAGATATCTACAAAAACCTAGGACTTTATTAGATTTCTAACAAATCGGGTCAATGAGGAAAAAAATGGAAGTCTAACAATAAAAAGGAATAATTCTAGATCTTGACTTTAATAATCTTCTGAACCAACAAGGCACTGCCACAGAATTTAACTCTCGTGACGCTGGAAAGCTAGGCAATTTTAAAGACTTGAAATGGCAATAATAATTTTTACAATCAGAAGTACTTATTTTCCTGACTCAGGATGGGGGGGGGAGTTATTAGAATAATAGCTATTATTTTAAGCTCATTAATATGAACTAAGCAACTTTTAAAAACACCATGCATACTATGTTGGGTTTAGATTAAAATTGCTAATTTTATGTGTCAACCTGAACTCAAGGTAAATTACTCCATATCAAAAAACTATACAGGTAAACACTAAAGTCTGTAGCTTCTTAATTTTTGCTCTGAACATAGGCACACCTCACTTCACAGATGCTGCAGTTTTTTACAGATTGAAGGCAAGACCCTCAACCAGCAACAAGATTACAGCTTCCTTTACTGCCATGCTGGCTCTTGAGTGCAGCGGTCTGGAACCGACCCTGCAATGTCGCTGAGGTATGCCTGCAGATTGTTGACCCAATACATAAAATTACTACATTTCATTCATTTCAATAAGAAATGATAGCTTAAGGATCACTGAAAAAAATTTAAATGACTAATATTACAATTACATAGTTGAGTAGGAAAAGAATTTTCAAAGTTGAATTCTCTAAGGAGACCATCAATGATTTTTACAAGGGGGAAGAAAACCTTCCTCAAAGGCAAAATGACTACTACAATGTCCTATGGTTCAGTTTTATTATTTATAGTAATCTTACCAATACTGGATAATTTCTACACTCACTATAAAACAGAAACACATGTAGAAGCTTAAAAATACCATGCTTGCTTTGAAACCACCACTGTCCACAATTTTAAAAGCCTTAAGAGCAGATGAAGATCAATTTCTGGTTGCCTAGGGTTGCTGACTGGTCACCTAGTAACCTCTAGGGCTGCTTCACAACTAACTGCTTGGGGAGAAAGAGTACCCTAGGAGTGCCTGGAGGAAGTCAGGGAACCTCCAGGAGCGTGACACCAGAATCCGTTGGCTATGTCTGGTGGTTTGTTTCTTTGTTCTTAATTTATTTTGTTTTTTCAGGGTTTTTCTGTTTCTTTGGTTGGTTTGTTGATCATAGCCCCTCTCTGTTGTTTTGGGATAAGTTTTGCAAGTAAATAAAATATTATATGGCTAAAATAAAAGAATTTTAAAACGGCTCAAACCAGCATCAAATATGCAATATTTATGGAGTAGCCATAAGATTAGCTCATCACACTCTGAAGGCCAATTGCCCACACACACGCACACACACACACACACACACACGAACACTGTGCTAATTACCTTCTTTGGCACAGCTTGGTTTCAACCCAAATATACAACCGAGGATTGTTGTTAACACACAGACTGACAATACCTGTAGGGAGAAAAAGAGGAAATTATATAGCCTCAAGACCATTTTGTATCTTCAAATGTTTTTTTTTTCTTCAAACGTTTCTAAATTTGCTGGTGTTACCCTATTTCCTGATTGGGGTGCTGGTCACACAATTGTGTTCACTTTGCAAAAATTCAAACAGCACACATATTTTGTGGACTTTTCTGTATGTACATTAAGCTTCAACAAAAGGTCTACTTAAATGTTAGCAACAAATCTATACATCCAAGGTTAATACTGTCAGAAATTTTCCATTTGGTATAAATTAATCCAATTAGAGAACCTGTAATTATTAACAGGGAAAAGGAGGCAAGTCCAGTTAGAGACTCAGTTTCCTATTTGTTAATCCATAAAAGGCGATACGAGTATCAGATGCTTCCTTTAACAGTTTGACTGCACAAACCTACACGGTGTCCTCACAGGCACTGTGGCAGCTGGTGGGAATGAGCACTGGACAGGGTTCGGTGAGTATGTCTCTGGTCCAAATGTCACCACAAGCTGGTTGTATGATTTGGGACAAGTCACTTAAGAATTCTAGACAGCAATTTATTCACCTGTAAAATTAAAGGGTCGGACTACATGGATCCCTAAAAATATTTCCGGTTCTAACATCTTGGTTCTTTCTCATTTGCTACTCTTCTCGCCTTTGATATGTTAAAATAAGTGGATCCACCATTCGACTCTGAAGAACAATGACAGAACTTTTATTTGTGAGTCAGAAGGAAAGAAGAATCCATGCAGCAATCTGTAATATTTTTAGTGGGGCAGAGTTTCCTTGACAGCTCTCTGGAATGTCACTTTGCAGGACAATTCAACCAAATATTCACTGAATACCCACTATGTGTAAGAACTACGTGATGCATGGAAGGGGAGAGTAAGAGGTCCCTCAGGGAGCTTCTGGTTTTGTGGGAGGAGGTAAATATAACAGCATAAATGGCTCATATTTGGTAGCCTCTACAAAGCAGTTGCAGGGTTCTATCATTGTTTAAAGGAGAAAGTTTGGGGTGGTTGGGGATAGAGAGTGTAGAAAGTGCATCATAGATAAAGCCTTCGGGAGCCAATGAGGGACTGATACTGGAGGCAGAGCGGAGGGGAGCAAAGGGAGGACACAGCAGAGCAAACCTTTGGATCTCAGAGGAAGACCAGCATAAGGAAAAGCTCAGAGAAAGGAAGGCCCGTGGAAGGTGGCACATGACCAATCAGTATAGTCTCTTTTGGCTGGGACAAAGAAACTGCAGAGGAGAATGGACAGGGGCCCAGGGTGGAGGCATGGAAAGGTAGAGTCACATTTCCCAAAGGCCAAGATGAAAAGATAGCAGAGACCGGAGGAACGGGTGAATTGGGCAGGGCGAATAGTGGGTGGTGGCTTTTATGAACACATTTCTTCAAATGAAGCATTGAGTATTGATGCCAGACTGTAGGCTAAGTACTGGCTACTGAGTAACAAGGCAGGCATGACCTCTGTCCTGAAGGTGCCTAGCCTTAGAGGACTGCAAGAACTAAAGGGGAGGTGAGTGATCAGCAAACTGAAACAGCAGGTATAACTTATTTCCAAAAACTGGGGGTGAAGGAAAGGAGAGCAAGAGTGTCGTGTGTCTAAAACACTCCAATGTTGAGGCAAGGCCCCTTCCCTTTTTTAGGAAATCAGAAACGTAAGTGCATTTACGTCCATTAAAATCAGAAGAAGAGCTTGAACAAATAGCTAAAACCAGCAGAGGCAGAACGAGGTATCAGAAGAGATTACCAATGGATTCTCCTAAACCTTTGATGGTTGTGTAAATACGCACAACCATGCAGATGCATAATTTAAAGGTATCCATCAAAAATATTAAAACCTCTCTTACTGTCAAATCTATCAGGAAATGAAGAAAATAGTAAAACTAGCCTGTATTCAATATACTATAATTTAAAACACAGCAAGTTAAAGTTTAAGTTCATTGTAATAAACTTTTCGAGAATAGTTTAAACAATGCTTATCTTCTCATCACATAACTTACGATACACAGTGAGAATCTTTTCTATGTCTCCGTGAATTGTCACATTCTTAGTTTAGATCAGTTTCCAATGTTTTAACTTTTGCCCTCTCAATCTTAAGAAGTTTCTTCAAGAGTTCCTTTAACATGAATTTTGGGGTCAGCGCCACTTCCTCTGAGACACCTTCATCCTTTTCATCACAACCACATTCCTTCTTTATGTCAGTAAATTTGCCACCAATAAGTTCCTCTGGCTGCATATCCAGAGTCTGGTAAACAGTGGCAGTGTTAACATTTCACAGTTAGCTGTTTCTTCCATCGCCTCGTCTACGTGCAATTTGTAATTCACTTCCAGCATTATCACTTTTATTCTTTAACCACTGGCTTAAAACATATATGGTACATATAGACCTTTACCCTCTTGTTAAGCTACAGAAGAGATACACTGATTTTTTGAGTCACCTCTTCTTTGCTAAATATTACTTAGATTGACCTTTTATAAGAGAATGTATAGCATGTAATTGAAACAGAAGTACAACAGAAGCAATCATTTCTCACCTATAATCCCACCCATAAAAGATGAAATTTAGATTACCTACTACTGCATTACATGACACCCAATCTGAATAATTTCCAGTAGGAAATTTCTCATCAACAATTTTGAGAGCTGCAAATCTAATTCCATCTGAATTTTTTTCTCAAATTAGTTTAATTCTACAACACAATGGCACAATTTCTTTATAGAATAAAATTATAATTTCAAACTATCTCTATTTCTAATTTATGATAGCCTTCAAAATATATACTTTATATCTCTGTATTTCCAACCCATGCTCAACCTCATCAAATTAAATTAAGAAATATTAATGCCTGGACTTCCAGTCAAGATGTCAGTATAGGCAGACATGTTCACCTCTTCATACAACCATATCAAAATTGCAACTAAAATACAAAACAACCATCATTCAGAACCACCAGAAATCAAGTTGAATAGAATTCTGACAACTACAGAATTAAAGAAACCACACCCATCCAGACTGGTAGGAGGGGCCAGACATGGAACGGGCCAGTCCCTCACCCACGTAGTTAAAAATTTGGGAGGGATCTCTCAGAAGCAAGGAGTCCTAGCCCCACACCAGGTCCCCTCAGCCCAGGGTTTCAGTGTGGCTGCAAAAACCAGCAAAAATTGAGTCGGTAGAAGAAACTCCTGGACAAGCAGTTCCTCTTAATGAACCCACACGTAGACTCACCTACTCAGACTCACTCCCTCTGAGTTCCAGCACTGGGTTAGTAGCTTGAAAGGCACCAGTGGCATAAAGGAAGGAAATGAAGTGCCTGGTATCAAGGCGAGCAGAGGTCATTGTACCTTTTCTAAACCTTCCCCCCACAGAACTATACAGCCAGCAAGCTGATGCCATATCTGAGACTCCATCAACCTGGCTAACACTGCTTGACCCACTGTGGACATCCCCAGAGACTCTGACCCACCAAACTCATGGGCCCACCCAAGCTGCTTTTTTATATGAATAGCTGGAATGGGCTCATGCTTCACAGATTCCTAAATCCTATCAAACAAGCAACAGCTGGCCTCAGTGGGCCCAGGCCCAGCACTAGCAGCAGCCAGCCTAGATTCACAGCTTGACTTTGTCTGGGAACCTCCAAGCCCAGGACAATTAGCAGCCATCTCAGATTGCTTTACAGTTCATACAGGGTGGCCTGGGGCGAAACACAGGTGGGGGCTGACTTTGCTCCACCTCGGAAACCCCAGGACCAGCTCACCCAGTGGACAGCTACAGACCATGCTGGAGACCCACCATCCTCTCCCTGCACAGCTAATCCTCCATGAAGGGTGGATGTTGGTGGTCAGTGGTCACAGCCAGTTCTTGCAGCTGAATGGTCTGGGTAAATCCCTCTCATTGATTTGCCAACAGCAACCCAGGCTCAACTACAAGAGGAGGGTGTATTCAACACACACGAAGGTCACACCTCAAGTACCCAACTCGGGTGATAGGGGAGGGTGTGTCACTTGATTCTACAGGATACCTACTACATTAGGCCACACTACCAAACGAGGGAGTCAAAGCAGCTCTACCTAATACATAGTTTGATTAACACAGGGTGGCTGCCAAAACAAGGAGACAAAGAAACATGGCCCAAACTCTAGAAAAACAGCTAAACAAAATGGAGATAAGCACTTTATCAGGTGCAGAGTGCAAAACACTGGTTATAAGGATGTTCAAGGAACTTAGTGAGGACCTCAGCAGCATAAAAAACATCCAGTCAGAAACAAAGGATACACTAATTGAAATCAAGAACAATTTACAGGGAAATAATAATAGAGTGGATAAAGCCATGAATCAAATCAATGATATGGAATATAAGGAAGCCAAAAAAAAAAAAAAAACCCAACCAATCAGAACAACAAGAAGAAAAAAAGAATCCAAAAAAAATGAGGGTAGTATAAGCAGCCTCTGGGACAACTTCAAGAGGTCCAATGTTCACATTTTGGGGTGCCAGGGAGAGAGGAAATTGGAAATCTATTTGAAAAAAAATAAAAGAAAATTTCCCTAATTTGGTGAAGAAAATAGACATGCAAATCCAAGAAGAGAAGAGTCCCAATTGTGATGGATGCAAAAGAGGCCCACTCCAACACACATCATAGTTAAAATGCCAAAGGTAGCCCTGGCTGGTGCAGCTCAGTGGACTGAGTGCCAGCATGAAAACCAAAGGGTCACTGGTTTGATTCCCAGTCAGGGCACACGTGCCTGGGTTTGGGGCCAGTCGGGGGTGCGAGAGAGGCAACCACACATTGATGTTTCTCCGCCTCTCTTTGTCCTTCCCTTCCTTTCTCTATACAAAAAAATAAATATTTTTTTATGCTAAAGGTAAAGATAAAAAAAGAATCTGAAAAGCAGCAAAAGAAAAGAAGTTCATTACCTACAGGGGAGTTCCTCTAAAACTGTCAGCTAATTTCTCAAAAGAAATTTTGCAGGCTAGAAGAGATTGGCAAGAAGTATTCAAAGTCATGAAAAGCAGGGACCTACAGCCAAGATTGCTGTACCCAGCAAAGCTATCATTTAGAATTGAAGGAGAGATAAAGAGCTTCCCAGACAAGAAAAAACTAAAGGAGTTCATCATCACAAAAACATTATTATATGAAATGTTAAAGGGACTTATTTAAGAAAAAGAAAAATCTAAACTGTGAAAAATAAAATGGCAAAAATACAAATCTATAAACAATTGAATCTAAAAAAAACTAAGCGAACAAGAAGAACAGAGATAAAAATCTGAATACAGAAAGCATTTTGATGGTTGCCAGTTGGAGGGGGACATAGGGGAATGGGTGAAGAGGTGATGGGATTGAGAAGTACAAATAAGTAGTTACAGAATAGCCATGGGGATATAAAGTAAGTATAGGCAATGGAATAGCCAAAGAACCTGTATGCATGACCCCCATGGACATGAACAATGGTGGGGGGATTGCCTGAGGGATTGGAAGGTGCTAGGTGGAGAGGCGACAAAAGGGGGAAAGTCAGGACAAGTATAAGAGCATAGTCAAAAATATATAATTAAAAAATATGTTAATGCCTACTTGTACTGTGCCAGGGGAAACATCTAATATGATAACTTTCTTAAGCAGAATGTCCTTTATCCTCACAATTATGTCAGCTTTGGCAAATGGGGCAATGGTGATATTGTTTATTATCTCATTACAAATCTCCATTAAGAATCAACAGAAATCATCATAGCAGTATCTATCAACTGACAGATAGCATAGGCTGAAGACTACAATGACAGAGGAAGAAAAGGTGCTAAAATAAAAGTAATATGAGTCATTTTATAAAATTATAAGCAATAAGTAGTAATTCATTAAACTGTACACACCACACGTGCACACAAACAATGACAACAACCCCCCAAAATATCAGGGTCTTGGTGGACAAGGCCATTTATTACCAAACCACTGAATATAAGGCCAACCAGAAGGCTAAGGATGACATAACAGAGCATAACTCTACGGTGGTTACTTTGGCTTTGCACAGATTCGGACATGTGGGTAGAAACTGTCACTACATGATGAAACCCAGTTGCCAAAGCACTTCCAGAGCCTTGTATTACAAAAATGCTAAGACCGCAAGCCATACAACCTTCCCTCAGAGAGAATCCTATTTCTGTGGATAAAAAGAATCTCCGCTCTGTGGATACCAGCACAACAATTTCCACAAACACAAAAGCGGAAGAGTGAGAGATAGCAAATCCACAAAAACAAGCTTCAAAGACCTATCATAGAAATTGTTTGACTTTCCAAGAATCCACCATGAACACATTTTTTTACAGGAATGATTAACAGAATTGCTGGATATTTGCCATCATTTCAAACAGTACTTGCTTCTAATTTATGTCAGAAATAGTGCCATGAATCTGGTGCCTTTTTTAAAATGGCAAATACTTCTCATATTTAGTAAGTGGGAAAATCAGCAGCAGGCTGAGTTTAAAAGACTTTACCAAATAGATTTTAGTTATGAATCAAGAGAGCTATATTCACATTAAAAGAACACATGCTCGCCCTGGCCAGTGTGGCTCAGTCGGTTGGGTGCTGCCCTGCAAACCAAAAGGTTGCTTGTTCCATTCCCAGTCAGGGCACATGCCTGGATTGTGGGTTTGGTCCCCAGTTGGGGCACGTGCAAGAAGCAATCCATCAACATTTCTCTCTCACATGGATGTTTCTCTCCCTCTCGCTCCTTCCCTTTCCCTCTCTCCAAATCAGTAAAAGATAAAGAATTTTTAACACACACTTTTCTTTGGGATCTTTATGTTCTTTTTCTCATACCTTAAAAAAAGGAACATAACAAAAGTTGGAAGGAGGTACAGCAGTTCTGTAAGGCACAAAACAAATCTTTAAAGTATTATTATGTTAAATACTGATCCTCTTAAATGCTCCCATGTGTCATTCAGGGGCTCTGGGCCTGTAACCCTTTCCTAAGTGAGAAGGAAAGGTAATAGCTGGTACCTACTTCTCAAAATTCAGGTATGACACTATGTACATGGAAGACAGAGAAGACAATGTCCCCAATCTAATACAAATCTGTTAGGAGTTGCTGATAAAAGAAAGTACAGTTCAAAACAATTATTTTGAATAAGCACAGGCAGTACACATTTGGTTGAACTAGTTTCTCAGGAAGATAAAACTATGACATTCTCCTCTAAACTAAAATTAATAGTTGAGGTATTTTGGCACCTTTGAAATTTAAGCAAATAGTCATTTCATCATTCCCCTGATTTTTAATGAATCATCCTGGTAAATAATCATTTGAAGAGAAGTCTCAAAGAAAGCATATATCAGTAGCCCATGGAAGCTGGTAATGATCATTGAAAAATATTTTTTAAAGAACAGGCTAAAATTAAGTATCAAATTAAAAGGCTGGCTTAAGAAAATTAACAATGCTAGTACTTTACCATAAACTATAAGGAAATTGTTAAAATTCTAGCAATTTTTTAAAAGACTTTATTTATTTTTTAGACAGAGGGGAAAGGAGGGAGAATGAGAAGCAAAGAAATATCGATTGTTTGCCTCTCGCAGTTCCCCAACCAGGGACCTGGCCGGCAACCCAGTCATGTGCTCTGACCAGAAACCGAACCAGCAACATTTCTGTCCACAGGCCAGTGTTCAATCCACTGAGCCATACCAACCAGGGCTAAAATGCTAGCAATTTTTTAAATTAAAAATAGAACTATGGCAATCCCTGGCTGGTATAGCTCAGTGGATTGAGCATGGGCCTGTGAAGCAAAGGGTCGCAGGTTCGATTCCCAGTCAGGGCACATGCCTGGGTTGCAGGCCAGGTCCCCAGTAGAGGACACATGAGAGGCAACCACACACTGAATGATGTTTCTCTCCCACTCTTTCTCCCTCCCTTCCCCTCTCTCTAAAAATAAATAAATAAAATATAAAATATATATATATAACTATGGCAAAATTGTGGCCCTCATCAAAAAGAGACCAACAATTCTCATGCCCTTATGTCCAAATTAAGATGTGCATTACCTGTGGAGCTCTGCGACACTGAGAGAGCCACATCACCTGCAGCCCCTTCAGTGGACTGGCCCGGACCGTCGCTCTAGTCTGCAGTAAAGCTAAGCCATCTATGACTCCACTTCTCCCTGACAACCGACCCTACCCTTCTGTGGATCACTCCAGACCGACATCCCACATAATCCTTCACATTAGAACATCTTCCTGAGGCCCTGCTAAGCTCCAGAGAATTCACTTATCTAGGGCAGTGATTCTCCTTTCCCATCATGTTGATATGTTTTTGTTTCAAAAAGTACCAAGCATTTCAAAGGGAAGAATACCAGCACTTAGAACTTCTGCCTGGGTGAGCAAATCCCTTCTCCCAGGTCTCACTGGGTACTTGCAAAGGCCATTCCTCTACAAAGTTAAAGGTCAAAGAATAAAACATCCATTGATAGTAAGCAATGGTTTCAGTAGAAACTCACTCAGCCCATCACTTGTGGACCCTCACTAAATCTTGAGGTGCAAGTACCTAGTCAACAAGGTCAGTAACAAAAAACACCCTAGGACAAAGCGAATCACAGAGGAAGGCTGGGAAATCTCCTCACACACAGCCTTGTGCCGTGAGCTTCTCTTCGCTTCCACAAACGGGCAATGCCACGAGTGGTCGCAGAATTATTAAATACCAATGCTCTAGTTTGGGTCTGCTGGTTTACATAGCTGTTTTCTGTCTCAGTAGGACTGTTAGTATAGCAACATACATTTTTGTGAACTTTATATAATCTTCTGATTTACTTAAGTTTCTTAAGGAAAACTGTTGAGAAAGTAAAGATCGTGAGGCAAGTGTACAGTAATATGCATTTCTATCTCTTAGCTTATAGCAAAATAAAATGGCAGATGGACTTAATATTTAAAGGTTTGCCAGGGGATCATGAAGAGAAAAAAATGGCAATTATTTTTATAATTTTAGGATGATAAGTACCTTTACAAGCATTGTGCAGAATTCAGAAGCTGTAATGGGAAATTTGATAGATTTGAATCCGTAGAAATCCATAGAAATTTCTGTAAAGCTTTAAAAAAAAGAATATCTGCAGGCACAATTGGACTGCAGGGAGCTAGGATAAAATATTTTCAACATATGACAAAGCTTATACCCATGATAGATAAAAAGTGTACAAAAATCAAGAAGGAAAAGATAGCCCACAGTTTTGTAATACCAAAAAGAGTAAACCAGGTGTTTAAAGAAACTAGAGATGAAAAAAATATAAGCTACTTATCTTCACTAAAATTCAAAGAACTATAAATCAAAGAGTTTCCTATTCACCCAATGACATTGAAAAATGTTTTAGAAATTACTATTGCAATGATGAGAAGAATGTGAGGCGAAACAGACATTTTCACACTATCTTCGTGGAAGTATAAGTTCCTTTCTAAAAGGCCATTTAGATGGCGCTGCCTGAATTTAACATGTGCATATCCTGCATTCCCAACTCTGTTCACTTATCTGGTACAAATTTTCACATGGGCACATAAAATATGCAGAGATATTTATTTATTGTAGTGCATTTAGGATAGCAATAATGTACAAATAACCTAAATTTCTGTTAATAAAAAATGGAGTAAACCTAATACATATGGCAACCCAAACAATATAAAATTGATTAGTTCCAATTATGTAGATCACTGGAATACTTTGGAATACTCCCTCTTAAATCCTTCAGCCACTCTGCCTAGAAGTCTACCCTGAGGCTATCTTGCTGTAAATAAGCCCAACCTATCCCAGAACTAGAGACCACTGGGCAAGTCAAAAAAACTATAGAAAATGGAAGAGGGACATCTGGCCAGCTCCTACATGCTCCATCCCCTGCTGCCCCAGCCCAGCCTTCATCTGACTACAATGGCCAAAGTCCAAACCGCATGGGCCAGGCCACGCCTTTCCTGTGATCAGTGAAGGAATCCAAGGACTGACTCTGCTGGAAGTGCACAGCGGGCCAGCCTCACTCAGAGGTCACCACCTGGTTCTTTATCATTTCATCAGAGGAAGGGAAATGATTAGGGGCTGCCGCATTGCCCCACCACCCCCTGCTCGGCTTTAGCTCTCCCAGCACCTTTGTAACTGTCTCTTACGTTAAGGCCTCCCGAAGAAGGTATCAAGTACAGACACACACGCACACCCCAGGGCACACTCTAGGCTAAATTTAATAGGTCACATAAGACTTTCCATTTTGAGAGTTCGCTTGTTTTTAATTCTCAATCTCTTAGATGTGAAAATTATTTTAATTACATCTTGCTTTGGTAGAATTTAGAGGAAGAAAAAAGAAAAACAACATGACCAAGATAATCCTGAAAACAGTTTGTTTCTTTAAAGCAATGATCTGGAAAGATGACTCATTAAATAGAAGTAGTATTAACTGATTTAGGGAAAAAATGGGTTAAGTCTAGTTAAGCTTATGAGATAAAAAAAAAGGAGGAAAAGTAGTTAATTTATGACAAAGGACAGACCTTCCTACCCTCAGGCAGAGGATAAAAGAGACTAACAGTTTAAGCATCCTGGGTTCTATCTACAAAACCTTGTTTTTCTTGTTTAGGCAGGTTTCTTGTAGAAGCAGAAACTCTTGATAGTAGGTCAGAGTTGAAACACAAAGAGTAGAAGAAAAGACACTGCACTCAGTTTCTGTGATTTCTTTCTTTTTATTATGAAATAATTTTTGTAGCATAATGAATGACTAGAGCTAAAAATGAAAACAAACAGAAAGCACTTTAGTAATTTCCAATTGGCCTTAAAGCAAAAACCAAAATCCCTAAACTGGCCTGCAAGGCCTGCCTGGACCTGACCACCTTTCGGGTCTCATCACCCACCACACACCTCTCTGTACACCGACCACCCTGGCCTCCTCCCTTTCTGAGAAGGCCTAGGCTCCCTGCTACCCCAGGGCCTTTGCATGTGCTGCTGCCTCCTCTCAGCGTCCTCTTCTGATTACCTGTTACTTCCTCAGACCTCCATGACTAAGCCCTCTGACCAGCTTCTAGGCAGCACTCACCACAGCTACAACATGAGAAACCTTTTGGGATTCTTTGATAAATATCTGATCCTGGAAATACATCCAATAATATTGTAGTCACTTTGTACAGTGACATGTTACTAGACTTACTGTACTGATCATGTCCTAAAGGATCCAAATATTGAATCACTATGTTGTATGCCTAAAACTGATATGATATTGTATATCAAATATACTTTAATATAAGTAAATAAACAAATAAACAAATAAATGTCTGGTCCTGTGGGGATGGACCACAAGACCAGGGTATAAGTCTTTCCCCTCCCTTGTCACCATTCAGCCCCAACCTCTTCCACAAGTTGCTCACACAGCAGTAACCATAAATATGTGTTGAATTAGTCACGAGCCATAACAATGAACCGTAATCTAACATCTACCATTTCTTGGGCACTTTTGTTAATTACTTTACATGCAATTATTCATTTAACGCTCAAGATAAATTTGTGAAGTAGCTCCTATTATTATGGCCATTTTACAGGTGAGGAAACTAGGCACAGAGACGCTAAGGGACTTCCCAAAGACAGACTGCAGTTACTGGCAGAGACGAGAGTCACACTCCAGCAGTCTGGGTCCAGTGAGGCCCTTCACGACTCAACTCTGTGGCCTCAATACACTCAAGTGACAACCGATTAGTTCAGGGACAGGAGAGAGCTGACTGAAGAGCAGCTAAGGAATGCTTTCTGTGGGAGGATAAACTGAGCTGGATCCCAGTGTGCTGCATAATAAAAGGGACGTGAAAAGGTCACTCCTGGGGTAGAGACAGAAATACCCTACACAAGTGTGTCTGGGGAAGAGTACAAGTGTGAGCTGATGGGAATGAAAGCTGTGTGCTAGCAGAGCTGGAGCATCTGAGATGCACACCTCGAGCTCCCACTTCCCTAAACTGACAAAGTGCGATAAGAGTAAAGTTGGCTGAAAACAGCCCTTTGAACTACTAATTGCAAGCTATGCACATAACACACATGTCCCATTTCACTGATGTGTGCGTCCCAGACCAGACCCACTCACTGGCCAACAGGCTTGCTCCCCCCCACCTCACACATTTGTGTCAATTAAAAGAGATCAGTGCTTAACATAAAGTCTGACAAAGAGTGAACTCCATGAAGGCACGTATAAATTCAGTAAACATCTACGAAACACCATGTACAAGGGCCTGCCCTAAGAGCTAGACAAGTATTGACTAATAAGTGACTACACATGTGTCCCAGCCCTCTAGGGGTGCTGTGAACGCACGAAACTGCTCACGCCGAGCCCACTAGCGCTGCTCAAGTGATGAGCAATAAGGCTAAAAGGAACCCTGAGTTTAGGAGTACACGTTCCCCTACATATGTCATGGCAGTCTCGGGAAACTTTGAGCAAAATCATAATGAAGGGAAACCATTAGGAAAACTAATAATCAAGCCCTAAAAAGAGACACAGCAATGGCAATAAAGCTGAGAAATGAATAAAACAAAAAAATGTGTACTAAAAATAAATTCTCGGGGACTGATTACGTCTGAGGTACCAGTAGGGATAATTTCAAAAATTACACCATGAACTAATGTTAATAACATAAAAGTCTCAAATCCTATTTCTGAAAGATGCAATGAAAAGCTTTGTAGCAATGGTAAATTCACAACTGAACATAAGGGGGAAAGGAAATGGTACAGTATATGCAGTATGATCCCATTTTTATAAAGATAAAAAAAGTGATCCATACACATAAAAAAGACCCTCTGGCAATAAATCAAAATATAAATAGCATATAATAAGAGCGATGTTTATATTCTTCGGTATACTTTTTTTTTGCATTTTCTACACTTTCCGCAATATGTAATGTTTTTATAACAAAGGGAATATATTTTAAGCTCTCTATACAAAGATTTTAGACCTAGAAGGAACCCACATAATCCAACCCCTCTTACTACAGTTATGGAAACAGAGTCGGAGAAGAAAGTGATTGTTCAAAGGTCACGTGGGAAATAATTCTTGTTACCTCAAGTTTAGGGCTCTTTACCTGACTGACCTCTGTCTCCCAAAGCCTTTGTCTGAATCATCCCAGAAATATCAATGTTCTTTTTTTCTTTGAAGCTTCCGAGAGATGACAAATGTAAACCATTTTCACATGCCAGCATGCTTCACATTTACGTCCTTTGAGCTATCAGTAAGATACTTACATTAACAGTGTACACCTACACAGTTGTTTTGTCCTTATTTCCCTGGTTAATCCAAAACCAGAAAAGACCAACACAGTCTATTCATAATGCTCCTGGTCCACACCCTTTCCACTTGAATATACTTCATTCACCTGGTTCCTTCTCTCCAGAAGGTTCTCATCTAAATGATGCTGGGTGGCACTTTATAGAAAGCCAGAGTGTTTGGCTAAGTATTATGGAACAATCTTTGTGCCAAGGACATTTAACCTGATCAATTCCACCTGAAAAAACCCTGGTAAAATATGTCCTTGTTTTGATTTTAAGTCAAGCATATTGTTGATTATGGAGAAGGTACTGCCATGGAAACTTTGAAGAATGCTATTGGTGGTAAGATGCAAAGTGAAATCTCCCTGACATTCTGATAGGTGGATGGTTGAATTGGAAAAAAACCTCTGAATGTTATTGGCTCACAACACAGGCAGACGACTGGCAGAGATGAAAGCAATAAAGAGCAATTAAAGGACAAGCCAGGACAGAGTAAGGAAAAGTCAGTTATACTACACAAAAACTAATGAGAGCACGGGTAGGCTCCCGAGAGAGGGAGACGGCACAGTGTAGGGAGTAGCAGACTGTGCATCCAGTGCGTCCAATGGCCAACTTTTATCAGTGCATCTCTGAGGTCCATGGAGGAAAAGGGGCAAAATGCAATCAGCAGCAGCAGAGGCATTTTAACCCACAGTGGCAACATGGTTGAGGTCATGTAGGAACATTGAATAATGTTTTGATTTTTTTATTGCAGCATCCTGTATGAAGTCAATCGCTGAACAAGGGTTGATTAGAAGCCAGAGCTAAAGGAAGTCTAGTCGCTGTGCCTTGTGTACCCCTCACAGCCTCTAGACTACTGCTCCTCAAACTTTAATGCGCAAGCAAATCCCTAGGAATCTGTGGAAATGCAGATTCTGGTTCAGTAGGTCTGGGATGAGGCCCAAGACTCTGCATTTCTTACAAGTTCCAAGGCGCTGATGCCGATGTGCTAGACTGCAGACCACACTTTGGATAACAAGGATATAAAGTGGCTTCTGAGGAAGAAAAAAATGAAAAATCCAGTCACACTGAAGTTTAGCAATAAAGACAAGAAAAACAACCATTTATTCAGGCCACACTATATGCCACTTCATATATGATATGTATTTAATTCTCCTAACAAGACCCAACATGGTTTTATCATCTCTCTTTCATGGTTGTAGAAGCTGAAAGTTCAGGACAGTACCAGGATTTAAACCCAGTTCTGTCTGACTTCAACACCATCGGTCATTAAGCAATGAGATTAAGAAGTTTATTAGTTTTATGATTCTGGAAAGTCCCCCATATTTCTCGGAGCCGTCATTTTTCATCTCTAGCATGGGAATAATGGCAGAGCTGCGGGTGGGACCAAAGGAGGTACCACTAGATGTAGGATTATTTTGAAACTGATAAAGGACCTTACTTCAACAAAGATACAATTGTTGCAACTTGCTGATTCTTTTTACATCTTAATCTCCTCTCCCCGCTCCCTAGTTCTTAAATATAGTGAATGTACACCTTTTCTTAAAGCAGACATTCTCTAAACGTTTGCTCTCGGAATTTCTTTATGTTCTTAAAAATTACTGAGGATCCTAAAGGGCCTTTTGAGATAAGTGTGGACATTCTTCTTTAAAAGTACATCAAATTCTACAAGTGGTCATTTCTTAAAGGCAAAATGCAACATGAAAGTCGAAACAATATTAATGAACTTTTCGTACTGTAACATTAAAATCCATTAGTCTATTTTGCACTTTGAATGGCACTTGAACCCATGCATAGTTTTGTAAATCATCCATTGGTCCTTTGCAAAATATCAGTTCACTGAGTCATGTAGTTCTTCAAATGCTGACACGTGTCATTATCCCATTTTTAAAAAGTCACATTCCTATCTCCACCAATTTCATCAGAAAAGCCTTTAAGGGCTGGGAAGCTGTCAAGCTTACAATGGCAGATACAAGTTTCTCAGAATTCTAAATTTTACTTGAAAGCTCAAATTTTATCAGAGGCAACACCTACTTTCGTATGTTTTCCTTGAAGTGACGCACTGGCACCATTCATTTCTGAGAATACATGTGCCAAATACCCAAGTCTGAATAACGGTGGTTTGTCAGTTCTTCTTTCTACCAAAAGTGATGACCCATGAAAAGAAGCAACTAGTTCAGCTTAAACTCAAACGATCGCACTCCTGCTTTTCCTCCAGAAAACAACAGGATTACACCTCAGGACACAGCAGGGGTGCTGGACACATACTTCCAATTTTGTCCCACGTAACAGTAAAGACAGATACTTTAGGGTTAAAACTTAATAAAATCTGCTGCATCGGGGACATTTTTACTGCTTCGCCTAGTACATTCTTTTAAGCAAAACATTTTTAAAAATTTTATCTTTACTTGAGGACATTTTTTTTTCATTACTTGTAGAAAAAGAGGAAGAGAGAAAGAAACATGGTGTGAGACAGAAGCATCGATCGGTAAAACACTTTATCTGCAAGTGCGTGACTCTTTGTACTAGGGCGCCACTGCCTTGATATCCACTGAGGGGCCAGCAGGCACACGGGCACCGATGTGTTTGATACCATAAGTGCAAACGTCAACGTGGGATGAGGGCAAAGAACATCTACTGTTGCTGTAAAATACTTCACAGTCCCCCTGAAAGACCACGCCCCTGCCCACCGGGATCCACAGACCATGCTCTGAGAACTGCCGCCTGAAATACAGGGTCTGGCACAAATAATGCCCCACTTTTATTACAAAATCTTTTATTACAAAATCATAAGCATGCAATTCTGTAACAACAATCACAGTCAAGCACACCATATGACATTTTAGCAGAAACGTTCAAATTAAAACTATAAATTATTACACCCATATTATTACCTACCAACCACACTCAAGCAGGTGTTACTTCTGCTGGACCCTGTATTTTGGCTAAAGTTCTCCTCTATCTGAGTTATCTTATTTATAAACATATTTATCCAAAATCTCATAAAAGTATTCTGGAGAATATGAAGTTCTGTTTGAGAAAAGCCTCACAGTAGTTGTATTTATTTTGCTGCATAATAGCACCACTTGAGCCCTGGCTGGTGTGGCTCAGTGGATTGAGTGCTGGCCTGAAAACCAAAGGGTTGCTGGTTTGATTCCCAGTCTAGGGAATCCAATCAGTGGATTGAGTGCCGGCCCCATGCCCAGTAGGGGGTACTCGAGAGGCAACCACACAGCTATGTTTCTCTCCCTTTCCTTCTCCCTCCCTTCCCTCTCTAAAAATAAATAAATAAAATCTTAAAAGAAAAAGAACCACTTGAGTTTTTTTTCAGTTCTCTCTCTCCACGAGACAATACAAGTTCCAGATGCTTGCTAATGTCAAAAAGCTCCTCAAGGGAAAGAACCAACTGTAGAACAAGCTATACTCTCAGGATTATGCTCCTGAAAACCAAGATAAGATGACCTTTAAAGGTCCCAAATCACACCTGTGATAACATGTTTGCCATCTCAATGTGTGTAAAGTCAAAAGATACGATGAGAAAATGACCAGTCCACAAATGAGATAGATACGCTTGGAAAACTCCCTCCAAAATGGCTTTCTATCATAACTACTTTCCTGTTCTGGTACATTTTCAATGTGCTAAGAAGGAAACTCAAAATAAAAAGAAGAAAGCCACTTTCTCAAAAGTTCGTGTACACTGGGAACTCACAGTAACACAGGACTATTGACTTCACACAACGCAAATGGCAAATGGACAAGACAGTAACAGCCTTTAGTCCAGAATAAAAATCTGAGTTAAAAGTCTGTTCACTTATCATAGTCTCCTACTTACTGATGGTGTGACTACAAATTTAACTCTGTTCCTAACGTAGAGTGAATGAACCACCGCCATCTAAATCACTTGAGGCACTTGCTGAAAAATGCAGATTCCTTGGGTCCATGCCTGCCTTAGTCTCCTCAGCTGCTATAACAGAATACCACAGACTGGGAGGCTTAAACAATAGAACTTATTTTGTCCCAGTTCTGGAGATTGGGAAGTCCAAGATGAAGATGCTGACCAATCTGCTTCCTGGTGAGAGCTCTCTTTCCCGGCTTGCAGATGGCCACCTTCTCATGGCCTCACATGGCCTTCCTCGGTGAGTATGTGGAGAGAAAGGGTAAGATCTTCTTAAAAGCCACTAATCCCACCATGAGAGAGAGTCCCACTCTCATGACCTTCTGGAGACCTAATTATTCCTCCCAAAGGAGCTACCACCAAATACTATGGCATTGGGAGTAGGGCTTCAACACATGAATTGGTGTGGGGGTGGGAAACGGGTAGACACAAACATTCAGTCCATTACAGTTCCCAATATCCCAAATCACAGTCTCTGGGGTTGGAGCCCAGGAATCCACCTCTTTAAGTTCCCAAGTAGTTTCTATACACACTAACATTTGAGAATCCCCACTCTATCATTATGAGCCAGATAAGTTTCCTTATTGGTAAGGTAGGATTGTCACCATACTTTGCTATTTCAAAGGTGTTGAGGTGTTGAGGATCAATTAAGAATATATGGACCCTGACTGGTGTGGCTCAGTGCGGTGAACATCATCCCACAAATCAAAATGTCGCTGGTTCAATTCCCGGTCAGGGCACATGCCTGGGTTGCAGGCCTGGTCCCCAGCTGGGGGTACGCAAGAGGCAACTGATCAGTGTTTGTCTCAAACACCAATGTTTCTTTCTCTCCCTCTCTTTCCCTCTCTCTAAAAATAAATAAAATCTTTAAAAAAAAGAAAATATGGAAATGCTTTCTAAAACTGCAGAGTGCTATGTGAATAATCACAATCATTTAAGGTTTCACTACTATATCGCCAAATCTCATTCTAAAACTAAAAGTGAGTGAAAAAGAAAATGAAAAATACTATAGATGTTATCCTAATTCTCGTAATTCAATCTCAGATAACTAAAATACTCAGGAAATATGATGCTCTATCCAGTTAATATTTAGCTTAACTTTCTGGACATTTTTAAAAAATTCTCTCTTAAATGTATTATTAAATTTTCTTTTATTGATAAATACATAACTTAGCTCTTACTTGATGCCAAAGGCTTTTCATATTGGGTCAGCGGTCTGATTATCAGTTGTGGTTGCACAGGATTTAGGCTTAACAGAGCAATCTCTGTTCTGCCAGACACATTTTTGTTTATTTCTTGTTGTATGGAGGACATTTGATAGTTGACAGAGGCATGTTTATTTTAACCAAAGGCAGGCAGATCTCTAATTACAAGTTCTATCCCAAAAGCGTATTTGTTCCTAAATTGTTTGGAACTTGAAATGCCCTTCCCCAAGACAAAGAAAAAAAAATTATGAATCACAATTAAGTTCTCTGGCTTACTGTCCAACAAGCCATGCTATCGATAAAAATACATTGGCTATATCTTAAAAGTCAAATATTTAGCAACAGGCTCATCAAAAACAAAATTAAGACATGATAAGGCAAGAGACAGCAAAACTGGGTGCCCAGAGTTAGTTAACTAAAAAAGTGCTGTAGAATAGAAAGGAAGAAAAAAGATATTGAAAGGGTGGCTGTGTATCCATGAGAGAGACTGCATGAAGTAGAAACAGCTGAGATACAAATGCTGGCCAGAAAAAGACTAGAATTTGACTCAAAGCAAAAGAGAGAAAGAGAAAACAAGTGTGGAGAAAACAGTTCCCTACAATAGCCACGAGGACTGAATTTGGGGTGAGACAGCAAAGTCGCCAAAACAGAAGAGGCATCGGTATAAGCGAAGGAGCCTCACTTTTGCATCTATAGGATGGCCTTCCCTGTGCCTGCCAGATGGTCACACTTGGGTTGTTCGTACCTGAGCGAATGCCCAGTGGCCAGATCCTAGGTGTGAATGCAAATTCTCACAGAGGCCCTGTTTGGCTTCTTAAGTACACTGGCCTTCGTTGTAACTTTTGTTTATAGTTCATTCATTGCCTTTTCCATCTCCATTCTATAGCAATAATTATATACAAGTATGTATTATAGTGCTAGTTATCATTCTATGCTAATGAAATGTTCGATCTCCCTAAATGTATACCCAAGTTTCATCTCTCTTAGTGTACCTGTATTTGGGTTCCTGACCTTCAGCTGGCCATATGAGTAAGTGGTTGATATTCTGTCTTTCCACCTAGCCCTTTTCCAAGTCAAAGTGTCACTAGGTGTAAATGAAAACGCAGTGCATTAATTCATTCATTCAACCAAAAGCTGACATGGAGTGTGAGGCACTGTGTTAGGCCCGGTAGCAAACACAGCATTCTTGCTGGATTCCAAGAAACATTTGGCAATAATACAAAGCATTTTGGCCAAGGAAGATTTTACTAGAACATGTGAAACAAATACCATAAGGGGCAAACAGGAGACCTCCGGTCTTTAAGATGCTCTGGTCATTTGAAATAAAATGTGAAACTATGGCTGGACAGATGTTAAATTTTATAAACCAAAGAGCAATGTCAATTCCAATTCAGATTAGGAGCAGAGAATTATCTACATATATCTATATATATTATACATGCTGAATTCTAGAAATAACATAACGTGTTGCAAGAGGAAGAAGAGAGAAGCTAACAGAATTCATAACATTCATGCCTGAATTTCTGATAAACAAGGCTACTTCTGCCACTTAGAAAGAACTCTTTCATTAAAAGGTGAAAGTAGTCTTCACTCACCACCACCGACACACAGGCCCTTTACACATACAGAGGTCTATGTATTCATAAGTACAGCAGAAGGTCACAAAAAAAATAATAATGCTCTAGACAGCTCACTGGAGAATGGAGGAAATGTACTGCCATGTGGTTGAAAGTTACCTAATCCTTTGAAAATTACACCAGGGGACAAGGACATTTCAGATAAATCTTTAAGTCCAACTGCAGTGGAAATGGACATTTCAGTTCAAACGTTAATTTGGAACCAAGGAAAGGTGTCTAGTATTTAACAAGCCTATGAAACATAAAGAGAATACTACTTTCTATACAAGTACAAAACTCCTGAGAGTTTTCTGCAATCTGGCTTGGTGCCTAGAGTAGAGCCAGATGGTCTCCCCTTGGGATCAAATACCACACTGGGGAGAAGCAAGGGTAGGGCAGAATCTTCCCCCTTCATAGCCACTCACATACCTACATCATTTAAGTTTATCTGAAATCTCTTCATAAAAATGCAACAGTCAGGTTGCCACTGATTTTCTCCTGCAGGGCACCTCTTGTATTTTATCCTGCTAGATAGAAACCGTGTGCATATGGACCTCCTCTGTGGCTAGCCTCTCATAACCTCAACCCCAGATGCACTGAGTCAATCCATTTCTTCAGCTTTATGAAAAAGTATGCTTGTGTTTACACTGAAAAAGGAATCCCATATTTGTAGCTCATTTCTAGAAGACATGACTCAGAGCTCTTTGATGACAGCTGTCACATTTCTTTTGGAGACTTTTCCCTTCGGATGTGCATCATTTGGAAAAGGTCTGGGGGAAGAAGGGTATTGACATAGGGAACAAAAAGAAGACTGGACAAATTAAAGAGTTTTAAAAATACAGCAATAAGTTTTGGTGTATAGTAATGTTCCACAGAATTTCATCAAAAGACAGGCAAAGGTTCTTTCCAATTCAATTTCTGTTAGAGCAAAAGACTCCATCTAATGAGACAAAAAATATTCAGCATCGTCCTACTTGTGGAAGTAAGTCATAGGATCTTCTGTGTCAAATGTCCACAGTCGTGTCATCAGAGCAGAACAGAATGCTGTCCCGCCAGCCAATTGCAAAGGTCAAAGATTGGAATGTATGTTCCACAGGTAGACTTCTACTGACACTGATTATGGATCTCTAAGTAAACGAGCAGGAAAGAGTTAAAAACTAAATTTAGCAGTTAGAAATTTCACAACATTTCAAGACTATGGGCATTTACCAAAATTTTCGGACTGTAAGATGCACTGGACCATAAGACACACCTAGGTTTTAGAGGAGGAAACTAGGAAAACGATTTTTGAAGCAAAAAATGTGGTAAAATATTTAATAACATAAATAACATAGGCCACTGCTCCCCACCCCCCACAGCAAGCCAGGTAAGCTACTTTCTGACTATAAGACACACACCCCTTTTCCTCCCAAATTTGGGGGGGAAGTGCATCTCATAGTCCAAAAAATACGGTAGATAGGATTTCACATTGGAGTTCACATACAGATTCAATGTATACTTACTGAATACATTTAGCACATTGTAATGTGCTAAATACCTGAAAGTACTGATACTAAATAATTTAGGTTATCAGGATATAAAAGCTAAGGTCTTCCATTATAACAAAAATGAAAAACGTGACTCTACACAAAAACTAGGTTCTCATCAATGGTGATATATAATGCAACAAATATTTTCAGATAAAAACATGTGATTGGTTCCTCAAAGTACTCTAACATCTCCATGATACCAAAAATATGGTGAAAATGGAAATTCTTATGAAAGGAAAAAAGATTTCAAAGTCAGAAAAGATTTTCTCTATACAGCATTGTTCAATCATAATATGTAAGTGAGGGTATATTTTAGGGTACCCTGCACATAGAAATCTGTTCTTTCCAAATAACACAATAAGAATAATTGTATCTCCTCATAGATTTCAATTGACTTCCCCACATACATTGTTCCATGTGATCCTCACAATAATCCTACGCGACGTGCAAGGGGGTTGATGTTGTCCTCATTTTAACACAGAACAAACTGGGGTTCAAGGACAGGTTATCCGAGGCCTCAACAATCTCCGGCATGAAACCGAGAACACCTGCCTCTGACCCTCGGTCCAGCACAGCTCACCACAGACCTAGACTGAAAAACAACTGCCCCCCCCCCCGCCCATTTCATAAACTTGACTGTGGATACTGCAACTGACATAACAAAACTTTAGCAGAGGAATAATGAGGACTTTTGTTAGCAACAAAACCCACACAGCTTATAGTGAAAAGAGTGGACGGAGAATCATAAACATTTTACACACACATTTTTGAACAGCTGCAAGGAAATTCTTAAATAGAACCAAAGGGAAATGTGTTTTCTAAAGTTCTGATAAAACTTGAGCTCCGCTAAAGCTTTCCAAGTGGAATCAGCTAATGGGATCAGGGAAGTCGTCGACACTGCCCCCAGAGGCACCCAAACGCCCCCCAGCAGGGTTGACAAATTATTGGCGGTTCCCAAGACCAACAGCTTTCTGGTTGGTCCTTTTTTCCTCTAAGAACCTTGTACTCTCTGAGGGTTACAAGTGGCATTTCTAAAGATCACAATTTTTTTAACAGCCTGCTTTCATAAACAGGCCCTTTTATAAGCATCAGGTACCGCCAGTGAGAGTGAACTGTTACTCCCCCGGGGTAAAGTGCAGGCACGGGAATGATGGGCAAGTGTCGCCGCCGGCGGAGCGGAACGCCAAAGTGAGCAGCGGCGAACAGCGCGCCTCTCTCCGGGGCACCGGGTGCTGACCGCGATCGCGGCGCAGGAGCCGGGCGCCGCCCTCCCCGCCCGGGACCCCGGGCCGCGCACCTACCAGCGAGAGCACTTTGTAGGTGTTGGGGTCCTTGGCGGGGCGGGCGCGCGCCGCTTTTTCCAGCGGCTCCTCCCCCAGGTCCATGGGGGCCAGCAAAGACGCGGCCGTCTGCGGGTCCCCGGGCGCCTCGGCACCCGGGCCGCGGCTCCGGTCGCGGCCGTTGCCCGCCGGGCCCTCCGGGCGGCCGTGGCCTCCCTCGCCGCGGCACCCGCCCCCCGCGTAGCCGTCGCGCTCCATCGTGGCCCCGGCGCTCCCGCCCCGCCACCCGGCCGCGCCTTTAATAGGCTCGGCGGCCGCCCCGCCCCGCCCTGCCCGCCGGGCGACCGCCCCTCGCCGCCGGAGCCTTGGCTCCGCGCCCTTCGCCCAGCGCTCGGAGTGAGGGGAAAGCAACCCAACGCCCTTGATTATTTGGCTTCCTGTCTGATTTCGGGCACATAGCGTGTCGGTTATTTTGGGTCCTGGACGTGGGCGTGTCTTCTACTTCCTCCAAAGCCTTCCCCTCCCCGCGCCCCGGCCACCTTTCGAACACTTGCAGGAATCGCCCTGCGTGGCCTCGCGGCTCCGGCTGGACTGGACTGGACTGGAATTGCAGTGTGGTCTGCAGAGGGCATGAGCTCATGAGGCCCCGAAATAGAGCGGGAGCAGAAGGGTGCAGCGGCGGGGCTGCAAGGTGGAAGAGCGGAGCCGGGACAGACGCGTGTTCCTGGGTGCACACACCAACGCACTGTAGGGCCGAGCGTGGGGCACTGCGACCTCCTAGTTCTCCCGCGTAGAAACGCACAAGAATTCCTTCACAGCCCTGCTACGCACTATTGATGCTATTACGAGAGCGGAACATCCAGCCTTAACGATCCAGTTTTACAAAACACACACGGAAGGAATACTTAGTTTTCCACAGGATGGGTGTGTGGGGTGAGGCGGGGGTTGCTGGGTTTTTGTCGTTGCTTTTGGTTTAAAATCTTTGTTTGGGTTCTTTTACACTTTCTATACTGATGGCTTCAAAGTATCTTGTCGCCCTCTCCTGAGGTTGATACTCGGTTACTGACATCGAACATCTAACGCAAACTGAACTATTTCGATAGTTTATTTTTGAACCAGGGCACGAACAGTAGGCCGTAATTCTCGGTGGGTGTTGATTCACCTTTGATTCTACAACTTTTACATGTCCTTGCTCATCAGTTAGAAAAACCACAAATGTGTGGTGAAGGGAGTCTTGCCTGTCAAGGGGAAACCAGTGACTTCTGAGGGCATTGCAAATACCTGGGACTGCCTTCACGGATGGGGGAGAATGATACAATACAAAACAAGTCGTGTTCAATTCGTTTTGATTACATGAATATACTCAAACGGTTTTTAAAATGAGAACAGGTGTTTCACCAATAAAGTGTGTGTTGTCCCCTTTAATGTGGTCAACTTGGGAGGCTTTTCATTTCCATTGACTCATTCACTTATTCATTCATTCACTTACTCAATAATGAATCCTTCAATTCAAGCCGTTATCCTCCAGTTATGCATACCACACCAAAGATGAATAAAAGTAAATCTTTCCAAAGTGGCTTACAGTCTGGTCCAAAGGGGTGAAGGCAATAAACAAAAAATTAAAACCCAAGTCATATATGCATTATAGAGTCACAAATAGGATATTTGAAAGGCTTAGTGGGAAGGGTAACAGACATTTGGAAAGAGGAAAGGCTATCTGTCAAAGCATTATTGAGCTTTTTTTTTCTTTAATTACCTTTGAGTCAGCTTCCAAACCACCCGAGAGAAACAAGTTTTCAGCATTTCATAGTCACATATTTTTTACCCCAGACTTGGCTCCAAATTTTCCCTTAACTGTTCCCAAAAATCAAATTCAAGGACAAAGATTTGCTCAAAGGAGACCGGTCAAATGAGTGTCAAAACTTCTAAAAGCTAATCAACAGAGACATTCCAAAGTGGCTTTGAACCTGACAAAACAAATGGAGTGAGTGTATTGTCCACATCCCAAAGCAAGAAATCCCCTTAAAGACTTCAGCCATTGGAAAAGTCAGTGTACAGTCTTCAGGGTCACAAACTCAAACATCTAGGCATCCTCAGGAACCAAAAGTAAGTGAAGCAGCCTCTTTTAGGCCAAAAATGCACTCCACCAATGGGGGCAGCACTTACTCATCAGTAAGTAGATCAGGTGTCCATTGTGGCCAGATAGATTTCTCAAGAGAAACAGGAAATTTAGATGTTTGTTTGAATACTCCAGATTGCAAAATTTTTGTCTACGAAATTCATAAAAACAATTTCTTTAAACACTTTAAAGGCCAAACCAAATGTAACACATCTGCGGGGTGGGCCTGGCACACACACCTCCAGGATGTGGCCTCTGCCTTCAGCTCAAGCCTTGCCTTTGCCAGTTGGGACTTTTATGGGTCACTATAAAAATCCAGTTGCAACTCTAAAGGCAGAGGAATAAGAGTGAATCCAGTATGCCACTCATATTGTTTAGCTGCAGACATCACAATGCCTGTCATTACGCCTTGCCTTGGTCTTATTTAGATTCTAAATGGTCTGAGGGACAGCGCTACACCCCAAAGCACCATGAGGTCAGGAGACATGAAACCACAACACGACTTGGTTCTCTGGTTAGTGCAAAGGTGAACAACGAACGTTTCACTTTCAGTCCTAAGACACTTTGTTTCAGTGATTGAGGGCTCTAATCTAGTGCATCATGAAGGCAATAGTTTAAGATTTCATGAGATTTCTTAAGTTTTACTATACAGAAGTATTGAAACATTTCTCCCTTGGTGCTTTTGAGTAAAACGGGCTAAAACACCAAACAAAGCCTTTTATTCTATGTTCGAACTATGACTTCTTAAGGCTGAGAAGCGACTCTTCTCAGCTTTTAGAAAATGAAATATGCTGCAGACTAATTATTTTTGCAGCTGCTCTGAAGCTTCTCCAGCTTTCTCCAGTTCTCTGGTGAAACACCCAAGACATCTAGCCCAGTCTTAAAAGGAAAAACACCACAAGGCTCTTTAATCCTTAAGAGACCTAGAAAAAAGTTTTTCTATGACACTAATTTATTTTTAGGGGTTTTGTATGATATCTTGATTCCTCTTTCTTTTTTGTAAGCACAAAAGCATGCCCTCTGGAATTAGCTGGGATAGCTCTGTGGCCAGGCAGAGGATACAAGAAGTCTCTGAGACTTGGTTTCCTCATTTATAAAATGCCGTTACAAATAATACCATAAAACTGCACTGCTGTCTCTAAATGCCAACAAAATGTTTAACATTCCCCGGATTTACATAATAATTTAAATTTATTCTCTTTTGCATTTAAATCATCCAATCCCTAACCCTAAGAGAGAGAATACCCCCACTTTATTTTTGCATAACTGAGCCATGATTTGCATACATGTAACTCTGGGGAAGGTTTGCCACTGCAGTTGCATTTGCATTCACAGGGGGAGAGCCTGTGGGGGCCAGGAAGGAACACTTACCCTCCTGGGGTGGCGGACAGACACCTTGTTTTCAGTCAGGTCCAAACTGCGTCATGTGAACCCAGAAGTATAAGATGCAATTGAGAGTTATAGAAACTGTGGGAAAATGGAAAATATACACCTCAACTAAAGGCAGCTGCTGCCAGCCCTTCACTTTTTGGCTGTTCACAGTCTCTGTCCCTCCCTGTTGTCTCTTAGACCTCATTTTGCACAGAACCTAGAGTTGCTGATCATCTGCATTTACACCTGTCACTTGGCCATTGTATTCTATGTGCTTCAAGTCTTTTAACTTTTTCATTTGTCCTCTGTTCCTCCTTTACTTCTTTAAGTTTATCTTAAAACTATTTTTTATTATGCTATGTTAATTCCTCTGTTGAATTTTAGCTTTTTTAAAGAAGTGATTTCCTTAGTAATCGCTTTTTTTTAATAAGGAACTCTAGTTCCTGCTCGAGAGGTTTTATATGCATTTGTAATTTGCCATGTACTTAATTCTTGTAAAATATAGCATTTTTTCCTATTATTCATCTCCATTTTCTGTGGAGAAAATAAAACAAGGACTTAGGACTCTAGGACTCCAGAACTGAGATATAAGAAATGAACATACTATAATTGGCATACAGTAAAATGCACATATTTAAAGGGTAAAAAGAAAAATAAATTATCATATTAATATGTTTCATCAGCTACATATAATTACCAAAGTAATATATTTAGTATGAAAGATAGATTGAAAATGTTTATACTGAATGCTAACACACCAGCCCTCTGAACACACACTTATTGACTACCTACTGCATACTGTACTAGAAATACTGAGATAAAGGAGAAAAACAAGAATAATCCATCTTCACAAGAAGCTCCTAGCTCAGTGGGAGGGACAGAAATATTAGCATTTAATTGCAGTACAGTGTGCTGAGAACTATGAAAGCGTACCCCAAGGTGATGGAAGCCCATAGGAAGGTACCAGCCCCCAAGTGAAAGGCCGTAGTCCATATGGCCATCAGTGCTGACAACTCCTGGAGTCCGCTTTAGAAAACCTATCTCTCTGAGAGGCAGCCCCACATACCTTGGGAATGGCCTTGTGCCTGCATGATCACAACTGATTTCATCAGATGCCTCACAGAAATCCAGCCCATCCACTGACAATGCTGTGACTGCCGTTAACTCTGGCTTGAGCTATGAGGCTTGCTGTCACTCAAGAATCTTGCACCGAACACAGCTGAAAAGCCATGATGCAGCTTTAAACAGTGAGTGAAAGAGGCCACATTGGACTTGTGCAAGGTGAACCAGCAGAGGCATCTGCTGTAGACTTCAAGGGAGGCGTGGAGCAGGCACTTGGAGAGGAGCAGTGTTGGGAGTGAACGTGAGTGATCTACTGGTTTTCAGCGTCCCGCTCAGGACTTGTGTGGCTCAGATATATTTTGCTTACTGTCTTTTGATTTTACTTGTTGTCTTCTTAAAAGAGCACTCCTTCTATGTTGCCATGATCTAATTTTAGTGGGTTTCTTTCCTTATATACAAAAAGACTAACACATGAAAAAGATATAACACTGCTACAGTGGCCAAGATATGGAAACAACCAAAGTATCCTTCGGTAGATGATTGGATAAAGAAGATGTGGTACACATACTCATATACAATGGAATGCTACTCAGCCATAAGAAAAGATGAAATATTGCCTTTTGCAACAACATGGATGGACCTTGAGAACATCATGTTAAGCCAAATAAGTCTGGCAGAAAAAGCTAAGAACCACATGATTTCACTCATAGGTGGGATATAAAAATTGAAAGCAACAAATGAACAAACAAGAAAAACAAGGAAACAAAAACTCACAGACCCAGACAACAGTATGGGTGTTACCAGAGGGAAGGTAGAGAGGTAGCCTTGTAAAAAGTAGAGAGGACCAAATAAGTGGTGGCACAAGATGACGTGACTTTGGGGGGTGGGCACACAATGCAAGACACAGATCATGTACCATAGAAATGTACACTTGAAACCTGTATATCTTATTAGCCAATGTCACCCCAATACATTTCATTAAAAAACAGGATAAGTTGTAATATTCTGGGTCTAGGAGAAAAATTTACAGAAGTATTGCTATGTGTAAATATTCTGTTTAGAAAATGATTTTAGGGGTGAAAATGCTTTCAAAATATCTTGATTATCTAGAGCTCTAAGTAAACTGATTTTTAAAATTTAAATGTAAGATAAACGGAATAGTAATTATTCACAAGTCTTAAACTTTCCATGTGGATCTAAAATCAAGTAATTCTGAGTTCTTGCTAGCAATACATTGAGAATCACAATTGAAATCAACTTTATTATAACAAGAACTAATTGTCCATAATCCCCATATTATTGGGATTATCATATTTTTATAAAGGAAAATGAAAGTCTTAAACTTGCAAATTTTATTAAAGTGGTCAAATTAAAATGAAGAAAATCAAAGTTACAGAACAATGTATGAATAATAACTTCATTTACTCTAAATTATATATTTTTGATTGTGGAAATCCTGATAAGAACTGGTAAAACTTATACTAAAAATTTACCTGTTTCAATAAAATTAAAATCAAAGTAAATATATGTTTCAATAGGCATGATTGTTAAATAAAAAAAAAAGATTATTTCTAACAATAACCAGAGGGGAGGAGGAAGGGGACAATTCGGGGAAGGGTTTTCAGGAACTACTTATAAAGGACACATGGACAAAACCAAGGGGGAGGGTGGAAGCAAGGGAGGGAGGTGGGGATGGCTGGGGTCAGGGGTAGTGTTGGGGGGGAAAATGCAGACAACTGTAATCAAACAATAATAAAGTAATTTTTAAAAAGTCAGTGAGGAGGATGGCACAGTGGGGCTTGGCCACGGACAGTGACAGTCTTGGGATGGTTAAAGCAGGAGGTGGCTGTCCACCTTGACCTTAGTCCCAGCTAACATCACGTATGCCTCTGTGCGTAGGCGAGGTCTGGAGGTGGCAGGAGTGAAAGCCGCAACAGACTCTCCAGTCATTAAAGATCCTCCTCCTTCAGATCCATGTGACCCTTTTCTTACAAAGTTGGCATCTATATACTTTTTTCTCTTTGCTTAAGTAAAATACATATACAGAAAAATGCAGTCATAAAAATGATTATTTCACATATCTAAAAGTTATCGTTATATTCTTCATTGCTATACATTCACAGGTACACACACGTTTATCCTTCTCTATCTACATACCTGTCTATTGTACAACAACAGAAAACAATTCAAGCACAGGAAACAACATGTTTGAAGGAGCACATAACTTTTGGTTTCTGAAGCCAAAATCAGGTCTTCAACAAACTGAAATACTCAGCAAATGGATTTGATCTGGATGGAAACTCACAATAATAATATTAACTGTCATTTTATTGGGTGTATTAATCATGGTTCTGTGGACTTGAGTCATTCATCCATGTTTTTAACCCCCTTATATATTCATTTATTCACTAAATATTTATTGAATCTCTACCATGAGCCAAGCATTATTCTAGACTCATCTACAAGGGTAAGAGAACATCAGTCTCCCTTAAGGAGTTTAACAGTCAAGAGAAGGGAGACCAAAATTAATCAAATAAGTGCTGAGAATTATAATAAATACTACAGCGAAAAAGTATGAGAGGCTGGAATGTGTGACCGGAGTGTCTGAACCAATCTGTGGTAGAGGTCGGAAGTGGCCAGAGAAGAATTCCCCAAGGAAATGATGCTTAAGCCAAGATTTAAGAAGTAAGTAGGGCTTAACTAGAGGAAGTGGAAGTTAAGACCACAGACCCAATGATTCTGAAAGATGGCTTTTGTTGGTTGTGTAAGGTCTGTATATGGGAAGAAGTTAAATAGATTGGCCATGAGTCACAAACTGGAGACTGTCAGTTCTTGGCCCACCAGTTTTAGGGGTTCTCTTTTATACACAAGAACGATTCAAGATCCCCTCACACCAACATTGTCAGAAATAGTTTTAGGATCCAGACCCCAAGGAACATTTGGATGGATAAGTTAAAACATTTTTTCAAAGGGATTAAAACAATAATATACATTTGAAATGTAATTCAGGTATATACACTTTAAAAATAAGAATATAGACCATAAATTAAATAAAGTATACATTTGAACCTATGTTAAAATGTATATTTTGAAAATAAGGAGTGTCACAGTAAATATAAAAGGAGCTTCAGAAAGACAGCAGGTCAGAGAATGATGTTGAGAAAGAAAATCAGTAAGGTGTTTTTGTTTTGATTTAATTTGAGTTGTAAGACACTGTAAGTAACAAGTGACCTATGTAGGTTATAATAGGAAATTGAATGCCTTGTGCTTTTTCTCCTCAATCATATAAAGTTAAACTTACAAGGACATTATATAGGAACATGTGCTTGGCAAACTGGAAAATGCAACGTAAAGATTCATTTTGGTTATTTTTACACTTTCTTCAGAATAGATGTATTTAAACCTCATAGACATGGTGTTGCAAGTTGCAAATTGCAAAATGTGCCAAAATTTCATTTTAGTAAATTATTATGTGTTTTCCCAAACAAGGGGATGTGGACACTGTGGGTCACAACGTTTCAGTTTTCATCTGTCTTTCCACAAAGAAGCAATTGGCTTCCTTGCCTGGAGCAGAGGCTGCCACGTGAACAGAATGGGCAGCCTCGTCTCTAGCAGCTGCTGTATTATTGTAAACACAAGAACCCTCGAGTGGAGACAAAAAGGACCTTGGGGATTCACTGAATCGTGCTCTCCTGCTCTCAGTCAGTAAGCCCCTATGGGAAACCGCAGCTGCTGACAGACCCATCTGGCTAGCAGCTGAGACACCGAGCTGCTTGTTTTGAGCAAAGGCTTAAAGTCAATTGTATCTCTAACCAACACTGAGACAAACAATCCCGGATACCTTTTTGCAGTGTGACTCTATTACATGGAGACAGTAAATGATGACAAATAGTAAAAAAAATACTATCGCTTTTGCAGCATTCAGAGTAAGCTAGGGGCTGAGCTATGCAATCTACAGATGCTCTGCGATCACTTCACTCTCTTCACTGTTTACAAACCAGCAACAGCTAGAAAGCTGAGCTGCCACCACCCGCAGGCGAGAGGCAGGTCTCCTCAGCTCTATCCACTGGTGAGGAGACTAAAAGTTTGCAATAGTGCTACAGTATTGCGTCGTACCAAGGAACCACATTTTTAAAACAATTTCTTGGGGATGGAGTGGGATACTAGGTTGTTTCTAATCATGTTACCACGATGTTGAGTACAATGAATACCTTTGCATGTACCATATTTCTCACACGTGTGACTACACTTGTAAGAGGTATTCTTACACACGGAAATGCTGGTTTCTCACTTATTTCCACTTCTAAGGACTCTGGAAAATGCCTTCTACATAGAATAAATGCATTCACTCTCCCACACGCATGAGTGGTCCTCTCCTTACCCCCAACCTCTCAATACAGCAATAATAATCGCCATCCTATGTTGGTGTCTACTCGACTCTGGTGTTGTTCTGAACAGCTTACAAACATTAAGTCATGCAATTCTCACAAAACTGTAAGAGATAAGTACTGCTGCCATCATTACCATTTTATGTATGAGAAAACTGAGGCAAACACAGATGAACAAATTTGCCCAAGGCAACAACACAACGAGTCAGCCACACAAGCTTTGTAGGCCAGAGCCCATGCTTTTAAATCCTTCATTATGTGGTCTGAATTTTGTTTTGGTACCTCATTGTAATGTGTGGTTTTTTGTTTTTTTTTTTTTCATTTCTCAGCCCAGTTTTCCTGCCCTAGGAACATCATGCTCCATTAACCATCCACATAGCTAGCTCCTAGTGTCCCAGGCACTTTAATTTACTGCTCCTACGATGCTGTTCATTGCGATAAGTGCACCCGCCTTGCTTCTGAAGGTGAGATGCCATCATCAGGCTTCCATTCTCCCTGTGGCTTTCCGGAAGCCCAGATCTATAAAGGTGTTCCTCGTCTCAGCCTTGGCCTCCAGAAAACAGCATCACGGAGCCCTGTACAACACTGGCGCACCCCCAGCAGTGTGTTCTGTATGGATTCAGTTAACTGCATTTTTCTGGGCCCTCCCATAGGTGGTGGGCTTTCTGACCTTATACAGTATATTCACTCTAGTATGCCCACTTCTGTGAGCCTTTTAATTCCTCGCTCGACCTTTCATCATGGACTTCTGGAATTTCTACTTAAGTGAGTGTGAGTTATTATTTCCCCAGTTTCCAAGGCCAGCCTAGGTCTAGCAATGTATTAATACCGTCTTCAGTGGACCTTGCCACTTTAAGTCCTGTGTCAAGAGAGGGGGTTCCCATATCAATAAACTCTTATTTTACTATATTAAATATTATATGTTCCATCCTACTTGATTTGGACAAAAGTTCTCTTAGAAACTGCCAATATATGTTAGCTAGAGTCTACATCTGATCCAGTGTAATGTTCCTTTTCTCTCCCAGCAGGCCCAGTGGTTCACCTGCTAGATAACAGTTCCCCAAGTTGTGACTTGACCCTAGTTATTGGTATGGCTGGCAGGTGGGAGGGAGTGGAGGGGAGAGAGAGTGACATCTTGAGGTGGGCATTTGTCTGCTCACAAGGCCTTGGCATCATCTTCTAGTTGGGAATACTAGTCTCTAAAAAGGAAGAATGTGCCTCTCTTCTTATTGGAATCCTGATTTCCATCAGAGAAAGAGGTAGCTTTTGAAGGACAGTGAGAGAAATGCTTCTGAGAGAGGAGGCGTAGACCCAAATCAGAATACAGACACATTGTATTAAAAGTTGCTTAATTCTTCTGGTCATCTTTGGGAAGAACATGAAGCTGTATTTTTGATGATTTGACTCAACTTCAAGGAAAGTTACTGCTGAGTCAGGATGCTTGTCCTGTGTAGATATTGCACATAATTTTGTGTTGTTTTGCTTTCTTTACAGCATTTCTATGATGCGCTGAAGACATCCTAAGCATTTATACGTCTATCAGTTCATATGGAATCTCAAGGTGATCATAAGATTTATTAAAAAATAATTGTTTCTCTGACTCCAACATCTGAAAAATCTGCTTCTTAAAATATAGTTACTTGTACAACTTCCTCCTTTCGTTGTGGATATTTTAATGGAGATTCTTTTTTTCAGAGTGGGGGAATAGAAGGGGAGGGGATGGCAGGAAGGAAGTGCATGATGATTACGTAGTTCCCAATATCTGTGAGTCCCACCTGGGCTGTACTGCAATGCAGCTTATTTGGGGCTTGGGGGAGGTGAGTCTACAGATGTTTGGGAATAAAGTTAGTTGAAGAAATACTTAGTGGAGAGACAAAGCTCTGGAATCAGCACACCTTTGTTCAAGTCCTAGTTTCTCTGTCTCATAGCTGGACCACCCTGGCCAAGTCGTTTAACTTCTTCCCACATTGGTTTCCACATTTTAATAATGAGGATAATGATATTATCAGCCCTGCCAATCCCCAGAACAAAAAAAAAGTCTGTTCAAGATATTAATGAACATTCTGGACATGAACACCTTTGTAAATGTTTCAGATGCCATTGGGTTGGTGATGATGCTCCCGTCTTACTTACTACGGAACAGCTGTAAACTGAAGGCAAACTGTTTTTTCTTACAGGATGAATTTGCCTCAATGGACTGGTGCTTTGTTTCTTCTAAAATTCCCAGGATTCTTATTTTTTAATACTTTAAACTAATTAAGTATTGGCGAACATAAATTGTAAGCATTGTATGTTTAAATTAATGTTCTTTTCTAATTTTCTACCAAGACTATTGAAAAATAACTTTTTTTCACCCTGAAAAAAAAATGTACAGGTTATAACTACAGAGAAGGCAAACTGGTTTTCTTATTTGTTCCAAAGGACATTCTTTGTATAAATTTGTAGACATTCTGAGGATCTGAAGTAAATTTCTCAATATACAGAACTCGAATGAGAAAATGACCCTTTATTTTGAAGTAAAATGTGAGTTTATAAAGAAAAATCAGTGTCTTTTTTGTACATGCTGGGGTAAACAGATCTGTCCTCCCTGTCCTTCCTCGTGATGATCTTCGTTCCTGAAGAGATCGCATAAGATTCGTTTGCTGCTTAACATTCCTTTTTTTTTTTTTTTTACCATACCCTGGCCTGTCCTCACTTCTTTTTCGTCTGTTATTCCAAAGTGGCATCAACATTCAGAGAATTAACACCATTCAAAGATCCTTTCACAAGGAAGATTCTGAATAGCCCTTGGTCCTCTTTCCCTGCCCTCAGTATCTCCTGTTTATTTTCTTCCCAAAGATGTGTTATTATTATATGATACCTATAATATAGTTAGAGACAACAACACAAAATTGTGTTATTATTATCATGAATAAGTGAAGGTTTTGCTGGTTATAGATTACTGTTTGACTAATGGTAGAAAGAAGTCCTTGAAAGATACTATCCTGTTAAAGAAACAGCCCTTTAAAAAAATGATTCTCCTGCAATAATAATAAGCTTACAATGAAAAATAATTAAGTTCATAAAAAAACATGCGGCTTGCATAGCATACCATGTTTCTAAATTTCTCACCGGTATTAAGATCAATCAGTGTACAAGCTTCAAATGTGGGAATCATCCACTTTATTTCAAAAACGTCAGGCACACTGGAAGGGAAGAAAGAAAATACATTTCTCAGGTTGAGTGATTTCAGTTGGCTGTTCCCCGTAATCAAATCTCTGGGATAACCGCCAAATCCCTTCCCTTGTGTGGCGTGCCGCGTGCTCCTAGTAGAACCGACCTACCAGGAGTTGTTTTAAAAGTGAACCCTCTGCTGAGCAGGGAGGGAACGGGGTGATTCCAGAGGTTCTCCTCACCCCACCTCCAAGCCCCAGAGGGACGAGGACCCCTGCTGAGATCATCCGTACTTCAGGTCCAAGAGTTTCTGTGGTATGTTAGACTTTAAGGAGGCCTATGTGTTTCAAAAAAAAATCAATACTGTGATGCGATTTTATATTTGGAAAACCAAATAAAAATGCTTATTTTGAAATTTCAAACCATGTGTTGCTTATTTGGTTTTCTAAGGGAGGAACCGATTTTGAAATCTTGAAATGCTGTTCATACTTTTTTGTTCTTTCTGCTCCTCGTGAGAATTCGCCTGATTTTCATGCCAAAGCCAGGATCTGTACTGAGAGTGGATGTCAACAAGGCCACTGGCTTCCCAGGGTGTAAAGGAGAGAAATCCAGCCTCCATCAGCCCTGGCCCAGGGCGCAGATGCTCTGTGTTTGCCCCACCCTTCTTTTCCTTGGTCAGCTTTCCTGTAGAAACTGAGAACCCAATGCCAAAGGGTCCCCTGTGAGGTTGAAGCTATGTACCTGGAGAAGGACTGGGCGGAGCTCTGAGTATGGACACAGAGAGGGTGGCCATCCCAGAAAGAGCAATTTTCTTCTTTACCAGTCTCCTGAGGGAAAAGCAGGAAGGAAGAGGGGAAGGGGAAACCTAGCTCAATGTGGGCTTGCCTAAGTGTTTTGCTAAGTAACCATGGAAAAATACATTGATACTAGACTTCATTACTGCAACCAGAAAGAATTTTTCATGATTAATACTTTCTGAGTCTCTAATGCCTGGAATATGGCTCTGCTAAGGAGAATGCACTAATAGTTCTCAAAAAAAAAAGAACCTGTAAACAAAGTTAAAATTATGTATGCTGGAAATATCAGGAAATATAAATGCATATATATAATCATGCGATCTTGATGATTTCTTACAGAGAAACAAAAATGAAAGTCAGTTTACCACTCATTAAGCAACAGAGTAATGAATGGGCTCGATTTCTATATCTAAGAGTTATCGAATATTTACATTTCTTCTTAATCAATGGTGATTCCAGAAGAGTGAAGTCTAAAGATTTTATGGTCTCTATATTCTGTAATCAAAAATAGAACACCATCCTAGCCTGTGTGGCTCGCTGGTTGGGCATCATCCCAAGAAGTGAAGAGTCACCCATTTGATTCCAGGTCAGGGCGCATGCCTGGGTTGCAGGCTTGGCCCCTGGTCTGGGCGTGTTCAAGAAACAGCTGGTCGATGTTTCTCCCTCACATTGATGTTCCTCTCCCTCTCTTCTCCTCTCTCTAAAAATAAATAGATAGATAGATAAAATGTTTTTTTAAAAAATAAAGCATCTATTGTACATAGATCAATATTTGAGAGTCCTCAGGACCCCCAGTCCTAGGAAGGGCAGATCTGAAGGTGTCAGGCAGGACTGACTCCATCCCTTATATGTACTCACTGACATGGACTCTGATGTCAGAAACCATAGCCTCCAGCCCTGGCTGGTGTGGTTCAGTGGATTGAGTGCCTGCCCGTATACCAAATGGTTCCTGGTTAGATTCCCAGTAAGGGGACAAGCCTGGGTTGCCGGCCAGGTCTCCAGTAAGGGGCACACAAGAAGCAACCACACATTGATGTTTCTTCGTATGTGCTTTGTATATATGTCCTTTTCTTTTTCCCTCCCTTCCCCCTCTCTAAAAATAAATAAATAAAATTTTATTAGAAAAAAAAAAGAGAAACCAAAGCGTCCAGATTCCAGCATCCCACCAGTTACCAGCAGATGCTGGAATTATATAATTACTATATTAGGAATGCCCTTGATTGGCTTAATACTTTATTTACCTCTATAGACGGTTCCTGACTTATGATAGTTCAACTTACTTTTGACTTTACAGTGGTGCTAAAGTGATAGGTACTCAGCAGAAACCACACATAGAATTCTGAATAATGATCTTTTCTCAGGCAAGTGATATGTGGCCTGGTGCTGGGCAGTGGCAGCAAGTGACAGATCCCTGCCAGCCACACAGTCAGGAGGGTAAACAAAGGATACTCTAAGCAGGGTGTCCAACCTTTTGGCATCTCTGGGCCATTCTGGAAGAAGAGGAGTTGTCTTGGGCCACACATTAAATACACAAACACTAATGAAAACTGATGAGCAAAAAACAGGCTTTAAGTAAATTGATGATTTTGTGTTGGGCCACATTCATAGCCATGCTGGGCCA
>PVKM010005493.1:0-47659 GCA_004027735.1 Carollia perspicillata | reverse complement strand
GCTTCCTGGACTTCCTGGAAGTCTATTTCCTTTGCCAGATTGGGGAAGGTTCTCCTTTACTATTTGTTCAAATAAGTTTTCCACTTGTTGCTCTTCCTCTTCCCCTTCTGGTACCCCTATAATATGGATGTTGGAACGTTTAAAGATGTCCTGGAGGTTCCTAAGCCTCTCCTCATTTTTTTGAATTCTTGTTTCTTCATTCTTTTCTGTTTGGTTGTTTGTTTCTTCCTTCTGGTCCACTCCATTGATTTGAGTCCCAGTTTTCTTCCCATCACTGTTGATTCCATGTGCATTTTCTTTCATTTCACTTAGTGTAGCCTTCATTTGTTCATCTAATTTGTGACCAAAATCAACCAATTCTGTGAGCATCCTGATCACCAGTGCTTTGAACTGTGCATCTGATAGGTTGGCTCTCTCTTGGTTGCTTAAAAGTATTGGCTCTGGGGCTCTGAGCTTTTCTTCTGTTTGAGTCATTTTTGGTCAGGTGGTGCCTGTTATGTGTGGGTGGTGGAGCCTTAGGTGTTTATCAGGGTGGGGTCAGAGAGGGAACAATGGCGCCTGTTCGGTGCTCTCTGGGATTTGTGTTCCCTCTGCTGCCTCCCAGACGTGAGTCCCTCCCGGCACCTTTTAATCAGTGTTTTTAGGCTTTATTTCTTGTCGCTGGGGCCCTGGGCTGTGTGGTCCGTCTCACTGCCCGATCTTGCCTGGTTTATCTGTGTGCGAATGTGTGACTGCGGTCGGCCAACTGCACTGTGTGCCCTGCGTGCTCTGCTTGTCTCCTCCCCGAGTCTGGGGTTTGCAAGCTCCACGCCACCTACGCTCCCCGGTGCTCCCAGGTCTGGCAGAATGGTGGTCGGACTTCCGTAGTTCAATTTTCTGTGTTCTGGTTGTGTTATTGTTTGTAAATATTTGTTGTCTTTAATCTTGGCTGTGAGAGTAGGTACAGTGTTTCCAGCTATGCCTCCATCTTGGCCGGAAGTCCCAATAAAATCTTTTCTTAAAAAAGGATACTCATCAATGAATTCAGCCTTTATAAAGGGAATTAATTATGTATGGGGAAACAGTATTCAATTTTGCACCTTGCTTTTTTCCCCATATAACATAAAACATTTCCATATATATTTTCAAATATCTGGCAAATATAACTTAAAAGCTACAAAAAGTTTTGCAACTGAAGCAACCTAACTTGAAGGCAGAACTTTATGGAATATATGTACAAATTCAAGAGGAAGTTGCCCAGATGAAGAACTGGCTCAGGATTAGCTAAGACAAGGAGAACTGAACTGACAGATGAAGGCAAAGATATTTAAGATATCCACTGGGTAAACTGTGTTAGGTACAGTGCCTGCACACGGGTCTATAAACTCTACTATATATACCTTTTTAAAATTTTAATTGTCACCTGATGTTATGTTTATTAATTTAGAGAGAGAGAGGAAGGGGGAGAGAGAGAGAAAGAGAAATGATGTGAGAGAGAAACATTGATTTCTTGCCTCCCATATGCACGTCAACTAGGGATCAAACCTGTAACCTAGGTGTGTGTCCTGAGTAGGGACTGGACCCAAAACCTTTTGGTGTATCGGACAACAATCCAACCAACTGACTCACTCAGCCAGGGCAGTTACATGTATCTTGATTCACCCTACACAATTTTGATTCTGTAATTTAATTTTCACCCTAGCACACATACAAAGATGTGACTTTGAATAAATCTTGAACTATGGGCCTCAGTAAATGGTGATTAGACTAATTTTATAGTTCCTGGCTTTGGATGCACATTGAAATCACTTGGGGAGCTGTATAAACTACTGATGCCCAGGTTCCACCTCTGAAAATTCCAGGTTAAGTGGTCCTGGGTGTCGCCTGGGCATCAGAAGTTTTTTAAAAGCTTCATAGGCTATTATGCAGCTAAGTAGAGAACCACTAGATTAGCTCATTCTATTCTGCTGAAGTTTAAAATTTATGTGAGAAGTGAAATACAATAAAAGGGACTAAAATTATAAAGATACAAATAAAGATAAAGTTTCTAAGAGATTAGAATGTATACTCAGGGGAATATAGAATATCTTTTTTTAAAAGATTTTATTTATTTATTTTTAGAGGGGAAGGGAAGGAGAGAGGGAGAGAAATATCAATGTATGGTTGCTTATTGTGCGTCCCCCACTGGGAACTGGCCTGCAACCCAGGCATGTGCCCTGACTGGGAATCGAACCGCGATTGTTTGGCTCGCAGGCCCAAGCTCAATCCACTGAGCTACGCCAGCCAGGGCTAGAATATAGAATATCTTGAAAAAATAGAGGACATATTTACTTTGCTCACCTTTATATGAATCTTAGTACAAGGAAGAGCAAAAATAACCACTAAAAATCCTTTTTTTTGCTTTGTTAATATATTGAAGCAGGAATCCTTAACTGTGCCATGGATTCCTCTGGCAGACTCATCAAGCCCACGTAACACTTCTCTGAACAATGTTTTAAAAGTATTTTAGATTAAATTTAGACTTCCAGCCAAAGTGGAAGGGTAGGTAAACATGGCTTGCCTCTGTGCACAACCACATCAAAATTATGACTAAACTGTAGAACAACCATCATTCAGAACTGTCAGCAACTGAGCTGAATGGAAGTCCTACGACTACAAAATTCAGGGAGAAGCCATACTGAGATGGGCAGGAGGGGTGGAGATGTGGAACAGGCTGATACCACACCAATCAGTGGTGGATAAAAATTGGGAGGTACATCTCAGGAGCCATGGGTCCCTGCCCCACACCAGGACCCTCAGCTCAGGGTTCCAGTGCCAGGAAGATAAGTCTCCATAACTTCTGGCTATAATAACAAGTGGGGATTGAGGCTGTGGGAGACAGAAACTTCTGGAGTCCCAGGCAGTTCCTCTTAAATAGCTCATGCACAGACTTACTTGGACTCACTTCCTCTGAGCTTTAGCACCAGGGCTGGAGATTGAAAGGTATCAGAGACATATGGAGGGGAACTGAATTGTCAGGCATCAGGGAGACAGTTGAAGGGCAGCTTCTTCCCAGACAGACTGCTGGCAGAGGCCATTGTTCCTTTGCTGAGCCCTCCCTCATACAGCCACAGAGCCAGCAGTTTGGTGCCATATCTGAAGACTGTATCCACCTATATCACATTGCATGCCCCACACGTTGTTGATTCCCTGAGGTACTGTCCCACCCACCTTTCAAGGACCACCCAAGCTGTTTTCAGTGGATTTTCTATGTGAATGGCTTGTCTTAGCCCAGCTTCAGACTTTCCTAAATTCTCTCCAACAAGCAGCACTTGGCTTCAGTGAGCTCTGCACCTCTCGTTAGGTCACCCTAAGCCTGAAACTAGCAGCACCTGGTCTTGATACACAACTGGACCTCTCCTGGAAACCTCAAAGACCAGCAAATTAGCTGCCATCCCACTTCGTAGCTTATGTTGTGTAACACTGGACAGAACACAGGCTGTGGCTGACTTTGGATGTGCCAAGAGCAATCAAGGCTAAACTACAACAGGAGGGTGTACAGAGCCCACACAGTGGTCACACCATGAGTACCCAGCTTGGGTAAGAGGGGAGGCTGTCCCATTGAATCCTACAGGACACCTACTGCATTAGGGCATTCTATCAAGTCTGGGAGATGTAGCAGCTCTCCCTATTACACAGAAACAAACACAGGGCAGCTGCCAAAATGAGGAGACAAAGAAACATGGCTCAAATGAAAGAACAAAACAAAAGTGCAAAAAAAAGAACTAAACAAACATGGAGACAAGCAATCTACTTGATGCAGAGTTCAAAACACTGGTCATATGGATGCTCAAGGAACTTAGTAAGGACCTCAACAGTATGTAAAAAATCCAGTCAGAAACGAAGGACACATTGATTAAAATAAAGAGCATTTTGCAGGGAATCAACACTAGCATGCATAAAGATGAGAATGAAATCAGTGATTAGTAACATACAGAAGTAAAAAACAATCAGAACTGCAAGAAGTAAAAAGAATTAAAAAAATGAAGATAGGGTAAAGAAGAGGGTAAAGAAGATAGCCTCTGGAACAGCATCAAGCACACCAATATTTGCATCAGGGGGTGACAGAAGGAGAAGAGCGAATGAGTAAGGGATTAAAAACCTGCATGAAAAATAATGAGAGAAAGCTTAACTTGGTGAGGGAAACAGATATACAAATCTAGGAAGTGCAGAGAATCTCAAACAAGATGAACCCAAAGAAGCCTACACCAAACACATTATATTTAAGTGCCAAAGGTTAAAGACAGAGAATCTTAAAAGCAGCAAGAGAAAAGCAGTTAGTTACTTACACGGGAGCTCCCATAAAACTGTCACCTAATTTCTCAACAGGAAATTTGCAGACTAGAAAGGATTGACAAGAAATATTCAAAGTGACGAAAAGCAAGGACCTACAACCAAGATTAGTTTACAGAGCAAAGCTATCATTCAGAATCTAAGGACCAATAAAGTGTTCCCTGGACAAGAAAAAGCTAAAGGAGTTAATTACCACCCAACCAACATATATGAAATGTTAAAGGGTCTTTTTAAGGAAAAGATAAGGAACATGAACAATTAAATGGCAATAAATACTATCTGCCAACAAATGAATCTAAAAACAAAATAAACAGACAAGCAGAAGAGAAACAGAATCATAGCTACAAAGTATGTTTTGATGGTTGTCAATGGGAGGGGAGCCAGGGGATGGGTAAAAAAGGTGAAGGGATTAAGAAGTACAAATGGGTAGTTAATAGAACAATCATGGGTATGTAAAGTACAGCATAAGGAATAGATAGAGTAGGCAAAGAACATATTTATCCATGACTCATAAACATGGACAATGTTGTGGGGAATGCCTGAGTGAGTAGGGGGAGATGGGGAGAGGGAGACAAGGGGGAAAATATGGATAACAGTAATACCATAAATAATAAAATATAATTAAAAATTATAAGTCTTTAAAATTAGACTTCCAGCCAAGATGGAAGTATAGGTAGATACACTGTGCTTCCTCACACAACCAAAACAAGGACAACAACAAATTTAAAAACAAAATACAACCAGAAGTAACAAAAAATCGAACTGTATGGAAGTCCAACAACGAAGGAGTTAAAGAAACATACACCCAGACCAGTAGGAGGGGCGGAGATGGGCAGCCAGGCGGGGAGGACTCTCAGCAAGGTGGAAGCTGGAGGACTGGGCAAAGCAGTGGCTGGTGGAGGAGGAAGTCCAACACTTGCATGCAGATAAACCAGGAGGGACAACTGGGGAGTGAGACAGACCACGCAACTGAGGGTTCCAGCATGGGGAAATAAAACCTAAAAACCTCTGACTGAAAAAACGTGTGGGAGTTGAGGCAGCAGGAGAAACTCCCAGGGTCCTACAACATACAAAAAACCACCCGGGAATCAGCATCAGAAGGGCCCAATTTCCTTGTGGGTAGCGGCAGAAGTGACTGAAATCCAACAGAGAGCTGACCAAGTAGCACTGTTCCCTCTTGTACCCCTCCCCTACAGACAGCACCACAACTCAGTGACCTGAGTTATCCCGCCCTGGTGAATACCTGAGGCTCTGCCTTTACTACGTAACAGGCCTGCAGAAACAAACACACACAAAAAAACAGCCTAAACGACAGAACAGATCAAAGCTCCAGAAAAAATAGAACTAAGCAATGAAGAGATAGCCAACATATCAGATGCAGAGTTCAAAACACTGGTAATCAGGATGCTCACAGAATTGGTTGAGTATGGTTGCAAAATAGAGGAAAAAGGAAGGGCTATGAAAAGTAAAATAAAGCAAAATATAGAGAGAACCGACGGTGAAGGGAAGGAAACCGGGACTCAAATCACTGGTTTGGACCAGGAGGAAGAAATAAACAGTCTAACAGAACAGCATAAAGAAACAAGAATTCAAAAAAAAAAAAAAATGCCCTGGCTGGTATGGCTCAGTGGTTTGAGTGCTGGCCTGAGAACCAAAGGGTCGCTGGTTCGATTCCTAGTCAGGGCACATGCCTGCATTGCGGGCCAAGTCCCCAGTAGGGGGCGAGTGAAAAGCAACCACACAATGAGGTCTCTCTCCCTCTCTATCTCCCTCCCTTCCCCTCTCTAAAAATAAATAAATAAATCTAAAAAAAAAAAGAATTCAAAAGAATGAGGAGAGGCTTAGGAACCTCTGGGATAACTTTAAACATTCCAACATCCAAATCATAGGGGTGTCAAAAGGAGAAAAGGAACAGCAAGAAATTGAAAACTTATTTGAACAAATAATGAAGGATAACTTCTCCAATCTGGAAAGGAAATAGATTTCCAGGAAGTCCAGGAAGCTCAGAGAGTCCCAAAGAAGTTGGACCCAAGGAAGCACACACTAAGGCACATAATGTAATTACATTAGCCAAGAATAAAGAGAAGGAGAATATCAAAAGTAGCAAGAGAAAAGGATACAGTTACCTACAAAGGAGTCGTACCTAAGGAAAAGAAGATTGATATCTATGAACAGTAAAATGACAACAAACTCACAACTATCAACAACTGAACCTAAAAAAACCCAAAAATGAAAACAAACTAAACATATAACTCGAACAGGAACAGAATCACAGAAATGGAGATCATTGGAGATCACAGAAATGGAGGGTTACCAGAGGGGGAAGGGGAGGAGGAGAACTGGGGAAAAGGTACAGGGAGTAAGTAGCATAAATGGTAGGTAGAAAATAGACAGGGGGAGGTTAAGAATAATAGCATAGGAAATGTAGAAGCTGAAGAACTTACATGTATGACCCATAGACATGAACTAAAAGGGGGGGAATGCAAGTGGGAGAGGTGTGCAGGGTGGAGGGGAATAAAATGGGGAAAATGGGACAGTTGTAATAGTATAATCAATAAAATGTTTAAAGAAGTATTCAAAATTAATTAAAATCTTAAGTAATTTTAATACATAGGATTAAAAGGAAACTATGCTAAACTAGTTTCCAGAATATTTGTTTTTACTTTTTAAAGACTTTATTTATTTATTCTTTTAGAGAGTGGAAGGGAGGGAGAGAGGGAAAGAAACATCAATGTGTGGTTGCCTCTCATGTGCTCCCTACTGGGGACCTGGCCTGCAACCCAGGCATGTGCCCTAGACTGGGAATCAAACCAGCAGCACTTTGGTTTGCAGGCCAGTACTCAGTCCACTGAGCCACAGCAGCCAGGGCATAGTCTTCACACAATATTTAAAGTAACTTTTTAATACATAAATTTTTATACCTGACAAAACCTAGTTGTGAGTTTAATAAGCATAGTAATTTTGAAGTAGAGATGAATTTGTAATATTTTGATATATTTGTAACACATGTAACAAACTGAAAATGAATATTGGTGACAAAATTCATGGAAACTAAAAATACTACACACACATGCGTGCACACACATTGTTTTTTATTTTTGCCCATAGTTATATTTAAAGGAAGTGGAAAATTTCATCCAGAACTTAGGGAAAATAAAGATACAATTTCCCCCCATCCAAGGTCACAGATACCTCGAATCTTTGTTTAAAGACCTTGTCCACAAAAGAAATGGCTCAACTATATAGATGTTTAATAAACCGACAAGCAAATCATACAATATAAAGCGTTCAGGTAAGAAAATCTCCTTTTTACCTCTCTCGATTGGACATGGGCTTCATTTGTAACTGAGGGGCCAATCTTGTTGGAGTGTTGATGTTTTCACTGGGTTCCTCAGAGAGGTGGCCTCTCTGAAAAAGAGATGGATCGGAATGCATGAAAAAAACAATCAATCAGAAACCACTTTAAAGAATATTAAAACCACTCTAAAGATTCCACCCTTTGATATTTCCTTCATATCAGTATGAAGGGGCCTCTGAGGAGCTATTTGAGGAAAGCTATAAGATCATTATCCACCCTTTTTTTTAGCTTGTGCTTAGACTTCCTCTTTTCTTTTGACCGTCCAGACTTTTTATGTGTCGCCATAGGCTGGCTGCTTTTGCTGCTGGTGAGTCCATTCATACGCTGACTCTTGCCTCCGATGATTCCTCGACATTTCTCAAAGCCACACTTACACAGTTGCTTTGAAAAGAAAGAGAATGATACTTTTAGCCTGCTGACTCATCTACAAGTAGGACTGCTAGAACATTTGGACACCCAACAATAACATTAATTAAAAATTTCCATATAGAGGAAAACAATTAATTGAGAATAAAATAAATATAAATAAGTTTCCACTGTAGTTGAAAGGGAAGATTAAACACTGGAAAAACTTCACCAGAATTGTTAAGAACTGACTGGAGACCAAAAATCATTGAGCAATCTCTTTCTACAGAGTTCTGAAAGAATTAAAGAGATCTATATATCCTAGATAAGTGGAGTGAAGAGTAAAAAATTGTTTTCTTCACTGTACTTCTCAATAGCTACAGATCAGTTTATTGAAGGCCTATGTTATTATACAAAGCACTGTGACCAAGTTCAATCTCCCTCTTGAAGTTCTTATTCTTACCTGTTTTTCAACATTAAAGGAATGAAAGTTGTAATCATAAGTGAGTTCAGTACCAGCTGGCATATCTTTAAGAGCATATAATCCAATCCGGTATACTCCATTAACAGACCTATAGAGAATTGGAGAGTTAAAGGTAGAGATTCTTAATACCATGCCTGAAAACCACACACAAAAAAAGATACACTGATTTTAGATTTACCTTTGTTTCTATATCCAGTTACTCAAGTTTCTGGGACAAGCTCTGCACCTTCAATCTATCTTCTATTCTATTCAGACGATGTAACACTGCCAGGCTAATAGCCCTAAATCAATTTTCTGGAAAACATGGTCTATGTTGTCAATTACAGTAGGTCTTAAACTTTCCTGCTTGGTAATCAAAGTCCCTTTAAAACATGGCTTTAGTCTACTTGTTAAACAAATTAAAATGATCTCCTACTATGGCTTACCTAAAAAAAAAAAAAAAAGATCTTCTAGTTCCTACAGGTCTCCATTTTTCTTACCTGTACACAAGTGTCTCTTTTGTTCTATTTTACACTGCTATGACTGACCTATCATGTACTTTATATAATAAGTACATCTAATACTTGATTAATGATAGCATTTTGTTTTATTAACTTATTTAATACTTCTGACAACTGTACAAAAAAGGTACTATTATTAGATAGTATTATAACCCCCATTTTCTAAATGAGGAAGCTGCAGCACAGAGAAGATAAGCAACTTGCCCAAAGTCAACAGAGCTATTGGTTATGGGAATCAAGTTTCAAAACAAGGTAGTCTGGTTTGAAAGCTTAATCACTATGCCATACTGGTAACAGATTATCTCAGTAATTCTCAGAACAACTTCAGATGGTCTCAAATACTTCAGATGTAAAAAATGTAAAAACTATTGTGAAGTCCAGTTTGTCCATTTTTTGAGTTACTGTGCCATTGGTATCACATCCAAGAGATCACTGCCAAGTCAAATGTTGTGAAGCTTTTGTCCTGTATTTTCTTTATGAGTTTTATATCTGACATTTAGGTTCCTGATCTATTTAATTTTTGTATTTAGTATTAAGTAAAGGTACAAACTTCATTGTTTTGCATGTGGATATTCAGTTTTACAGCACCATTTGCTGAAAAGATCACCCCCTTCTCCATTGAATGGTCTGGGCACACTTGTCAAAAATCGTTTGATCAGCCCTGGATGGTGTGGCTCAGTGGACTGAGTGCTGGCCTGTGAGCCAAAGGGTTGCTGGTACGATTCCCAGTCAGGGCACATGCCTGGGTTGCGGGCCAGGTGGGGGATGCATAAGAGGCAACCACACATTGGTGTTTCTCTCTCAGTCTCCTTCCCTTCCCCTCTCTCTAAAAATAAATAAATAAAGTCTTTAAAAAATCATTTGATCACATATGTGAGGGTTTATTTCAAGACTCTCTACTCTATTCCATGGGTTTATATGTATGTCTTTGTATCTATACCACTGTAGTTTTCTATAAAATTTTGAAATCAGAAGTGTTTAAGTCCTCTAGTTTTATTCTGTTTCAAAATTGTTTTGGTTATTTGGAGTCCTTCAATATTCAACAGAAATTTTAGAATTTTTTTTTCTATTTCTGCAAAAAAAAAAAAAAACCATTGAGGTTTTGATAGGGATTGAAATGAAACTGTAAATTGTTTTGGGTAATATTGACATATTAATAATATTAAGTCTTCTAACCAATGAACGGGCGATGTCTATATTCACATATCTTCTTTATATCTTCACCAATATTTTGTAGTTTTCATTGTACAATTCTTTCACCTCATTGGTTAATTCCCAGGTATTTCATTCTTTTTGGTGCTAACATTAATGGAATAATTTTCATAATTTCCTTTTCAGATTTGCTGGGAACAGAAATATAACTGATTTTTGTGCATTGACTTTGTGTCCTGATACTTTGCTCAACTCACTTATGAGATCTATCAGCTTCTTTGCATAACCTTTAGCATTTTTTCCATTTAAGCTCCTATAGTATGTAATCAGAGATACCTTTACTTCTTCCTTTCTCAACTGGATGCCTTTTGTATCTTTTCCTTGTCTTACTGCTCTGGTTACATCTTCCAAAAACAGTGGTTAAAGTTGGCTTGTCTTGTTACTATCTTATAAGCAAAGCTTATACCACTGACTATTATGTTTGCTATGGGTTTTCATGTTTTTAAAAAATATATATATTAAGGTACTTCCCTTCTATTCCTATTCTGTTATATATTTTTTAAAGATTTTATTTATTTTTACTTAAAAAGTTATGTTATTGTTGTTCAATTACAGTTGTCTGTATTTTCTCCCCACTCCCTTCAAACCCACCTCCCTCCCTTGCTTCCACCCTCCCCTTTGGTTTTATTTATTTGTAGAGAGAGGGGACAGGAAGGAAAAAGAGAGAGATAGAAACATCAGTGTGTGGTTGCCTCTTGCACGCCTCACACTGGGGACCTGGTCTGCAACCCTAGTGGTCATGAGCTCCCTCAGCTTTTGTTTATCTGGCAATATCTTGATTTCTTCCTCTCTCTCTCTCTCTCTCTCTTTAAAATTGAATTTATTGGGGTGATATCAGTTAAACAATTATATAGGTTTCAGATGTACAATTCTACAATACATCATCTGTGTATTTTATTGTATGTTCACCACCCCAAGTTAAGTCCTTCCTATTTCTTTTTTTAAAAAGGTTTACTTATTGTTAAAGGTAAAGGCACGAAAAAGAGGGGGACAGAAACATCAATGTGAGAACATCAATCAGTTGCCTCTCATACGCCCCAATAAGCACTGAACCCAGAACCCAGACATGAGTCCTCACTAGGAATTGAACCAGTGACCTATCGCTTTGTGGGGCAATGCCCAACCAGTGAAGCCATATCAGCCAGGGCCTAACTCTCTTTTGAAGAGTTTTGTCAGATAATAGGAAGCCTGGTTGGCATTGATTTTCTTTTAGCAATTTGAATACAATGACCCAATGTCTTTAGGCTCCAAAGTTTCTGATAAGCCATTTGCAAATTTTCTGATTGAGACTCTCTTATATGTGATAACTTGCTTGTCTCTGTCTGCTTTCAAGATTTGCCTGTCATAGACTTTAGCGTGGAGTTTGGTGAGCTTATTGGACGTTTATATATATATGTCTTTCATCAAACTGGGGACATTTTCAACCATTATTTCTTTAATTATTCTATTTCTTTCTCTCTGTTCTCCTCTGGGTTACCCATGATACATATATCAGTCTGCCTGATGGTGTTGCAGAGGTCCCTGAAGGATTGTTCTTTTTTTCTTCAATCTATTTCCTTTCTGTTCCTCAGGCTTGATAATTTCAATTGTCTTATCTTCAAGTTCACTAATTCTTTTATCTGCCAGCTCAAACCCACCAATGAATCCCTCCAGTGAATTTTTCATTTTAGTTATCGTAGTTTTCAGCTCCAGAACTTCTTTTTAGGCTTTCTATTTCTTCACTGATATTTTCATTCTGTTCACAAATTGTTTTTACACTTTATTTTTCCACATTTTCCTTCAGGTCTTTGAGCATCTTTAAGTCAGTTGTTTTAAAGCTTTAGTCTAGCCTTGACCAGTGTTACTTAGGGGCTGAGCACCAGCCTGTGAACCAAAAGGTCGCTGGGTCAATTTCCGGTCAGGGTACATGCCTGGGTTGCCAGTCAATGTGCAGATGGGGGTGTGCAAGAGGCATCTGATCAATGTTTCTCTCACACAATGATATTTCTCTCATTCTTCCTCCTTTCCCCCCTCTAAAAAAATAAGCAAAATCTTAAAAAAATTGCCTTTCTCTAATATACAGTGGAACCTCAGTTCTAGAACTCAATTTGTTCCAGAAGACTGTTTGTGAAGTGATTTATTCGAAAACCAGATCATACAGGTCACTGATGATGTAAGAATCAGCATGAAAAGATTGTCAGATTGAGAACCAAAGTTCTATTTGACAACTGAGACATTCTTCCATGAACAACGTGGTAAAGAACTGAATTATTTGAGATGGGAGACATTCGAGGACTGAGGTTTGACTGTGGTCTGTCATTAAGCATTTTTTAGGGACAGATTGTATAAAATATTTTGTCCCTTTAAATGGGCCATACTTCTCTGTTTCTTTGTATTCCTTGTGATTTTAGGTTGAACACTGAATATTTTAATATAATAATGGGTTAAATCTAGAATAAGATTCTTCCCCTTCCCAAATCCAGGGTTTGCTGTTCTTTTTTGTTGTTTTTTTTTTCACTGTTGTAGGCTATCTCCTGTGCCAAGACAGACTGAGGTATAAACTCAGTATGCTTTCATGTCTTTTGTTAAACTTTCCTTGGTTATGTGCAGTCACTTTGCATTTTCCCCCATACATACAGTGGTTTTTTAAATGTCCTAGTCTTTCAGGTGTGGCTCCTAGCACAGGAAAAGCAAAAAATGAGTGCAGGAAGAGAGGGCAATGGTCCTTTAAATCTCCTAGAAATCACTTCAGCTAGAAGGAGAGGGCTTGGAACAAAGGTGTGGTGGGAGTTGCAAAACTGGCTGCCTGCCTATTTTTGACTTCATCAAGAGTAACAATCAACAATCAGACCACAGATCCCCAATATTTGGAGGACGGTGCCCTTTTCACCCACCCAAGCTTCTGCAAGCTGTGTGCAAGCTGTTCTAGGAATACTTGTACAGCTGTCTGCCATATGGCTGTGGGGAGTGTGGGGGATGGGTAGCTGCTCTGTTCTAAAAGCTCAAATTGACTAAAACAAACTGCAATTTACCATCTAAGCTTTCCCTTGGAAGATGCAAGCCTTCAACCAACTCCAGAATTCCAAAATCATTGTATCAGACAGATTTTGCTAGTATAGTTTTCTAAGGGGAGAGAGATTTCTGGTGCTTCCTACTTCACCATCTTCCCTGAATCCTTTCCTATTCTATTTATTGTTTTTTAGATATAATTTTTTCCTTCTCAAGTGGATTCTATTTCATTTGATTTATATCTCATGGTGACAAACCCAGTGGGCATATAATAAATATGCTGAATGAACTGAACTGAGAACAACCATGTAACATAGTACCTAGAACATAGTAAGCAGTCAATAAATTACTAGACATTATACATAAATATTATACACAGATATACATATTTAGTCAATAAATGCTAGATATTATACATATATCTATCATATATACACACATATAATATACATTTATTATATAAAATTTTCTTGGAGTAGTTAAAATGAAATGAAGAAATAGCTGAAGCTTACTCTCTGCCTGGAGGATCTGGTGTAGTAGCGAACTGCCTGAGCTGATTTATGTAAGCTGACTGACATTATGGAAAGAGAAATCTTTGGATGCCCTCAATGCCTTCTACTCTGTGGGACTCTTGGTTTCGCCTTCCCCTGCTTCTTACCATTTCTGCATTTCACAGTTTGGGTCACAGCTGTGGTTGATGAATCGAGCCTCATTTCCCATGCGATAACTGTCAATCACCATCCCACTATCCAGGTTCAGACAATAGTGATCACTGTGATTATGATACTGTTCAATCATCCTGTTCCTGAAGAGGAGAAAGATGATTGAAAGCCACTTAATGATTAAATTGAAAGTAAATTTCAAACCTTCCATTTTCCATTCTAATCTAGTACCTTTACCATTTTTTGAGTATCATCATTTACCTGAACTCCTGTTCGCTGACAACCTCCCCTAGGTATTCAATGATGAATTGCCCAGCTTTTAGGGGTTCTTTAGTTCTGATCCCCCAACCTTTTTCCTCAGCTCGAAATCGTTCTAGACATTGCACCCACTCATGCCTCTGTATCCTCTGGTTACAGCACTGCTCACCACAGGGACAAGTGTTGGGGGAACATTCAGCAAAGATCATTCTAGAAAGAAAAAGTAATAATTATATGTCAATAAACATTATATATGCCTTCATAAACCCTTTTTATGTTTTATAGGAATTCTTAGAATGAATACATAAAATTAGTTTAATGAGGTTAGATTGGTTAACAAGGTAATAATATGTAACTTCAAAAATTAATAATAAAAATGTCCAGGTCAAGTTGCAAACACTGGGTGCTTCTTGTAAATTATTAAGCTAATTGTTCACTTAGCATCCTGGGTAAAAACTATCTTATTAGTCCTGTGCTAAGAATAGATGAACTGCAACCCACAGAGAAAATTATTTGATGATTACACTGCACTCTTGCTTTCAAGTAGCTCATGGTCATTTATAGATTTTTTAAAAACTGTGGTAAAATACACATAAAACTTATAATAACCATTGTAAGTGTAAAGATCAGTATATTCACACATTTTTTACAATAATTCATAATTCATTAGTGTAAATGACATTTCTATATTGGAAAGAGAATCTGTAGTATATATGACTAGGTGAACCTATAATCTGGAGTGAACAAACAAGTAAAAAAATTCTGCCCTGGCTGGTGTGGCTCAGTGGATTGAACGTCGACCTGCTAGTTTGATACTGGTGGGGGCACATGCCTGGATTGCAGGCTGGGTCCCTATAGGGGGCATGTGAGAGGCAGGTGCACATTGATGTTTCTCTCCCCCTCTTCTCCCTTCCTTCCCCTCTTTCTAAAAATAAATAAAATCTTGAAAAAGAACAAGTAAAAAATTCTGAACACAGTAAATAAAAGTTGTTACGCATATGTCCTCTCACTGTTTTCCTTTTTAAATTTCTAGATCTTTAATAGAAGCCATTTCATGTTGTTGTAGTTTGGAATCCCAGTAAGGCTATTTTTAGCATGAACAAAGAGGACCAAGAATATAATGGTAAATCAAAATATTATATTATGGCCCTGACTGGTTTGGCTCAGTAGATTGAGTGCTGACCTGCGAACCAAAGGGTTGATGGTTTGATTCCCAGTCAGGGCACATACGTGGGTTGCAGGCTAGGCCCCCAGTAGGGGGCACGAGAGAGGCAACCATACACTGATGTTTCTTCTCCCTCTTTCTCCCTTCCCCTTTGTCTAAAAATAATTAACTATAATCTTTTTAAAAAAGTACTTTATTAAAAATATATTATGTTTATAATCATAACTTACAAATCTTATAAAGGAAGTATTTAACACTTTAAATTTAAAAGCACTTTCAGAATCATTTATTCTTCAAAAAAATATTATCCTGGCTAAAGGGCAAATGGTAAGCAGAAAAAACATCCACTGGACTATTCTTCAACTTAAGACAATCAAGTTAACTTGTGAAAAAGACACTGCCTTACTGTCAAATTCAACACCTTTATTCTTTCTTTTGCTGACATCTCTACTGCAAGAACATACCACCTGAAAATGTAAGCCGTCTTTTTGTGGGCTTTCTTGATTTTTTATGATGATGGATTTCCCACTCTCCTCCAATAACAACGCCTGTCTTTTTATTTATATAGAAAGCCTTTTGTCCCCCCAGTCTACCTTCTACAGCACATTCCTTTATCATATTTTTTTAGAAGACTCATTTATTTTCATGGTTTCATTATAATTCTCTGTTCATAATATTGCACATCTGCATTTTTATCATATTTCATAACACATGCAGTAACAGTTTAGGTGGATAAAAGAACTAAAATATAAATATAACACAGTACTGAGAGAAAAAAAGAGACTTCAATTTTTAAAAAGTTTTGCCACAGTCCTGGCTAAGTAGCTCAGTTGGTTATAGCATCATTCCAATACATCAAGGTTGAGGGTTTGATCCCTGGTCAGGGCACATATAAGAATCAACCAATGAATGTATAAATAAGTGGAACAACAAATCTATGTTTCTCTCTCACTCTTCCTCTCTCTCAAAAATTATTAAAGATAATAAAAAGTATAAAAAAATAAAATGAAATTTCTGCTACAGTCATTCAGAGGTTGCTGAAAATTTGTGTTTTCTAGAGTTGAAGGCACTGAAATACATTCCATTTGTTTTGATAAATAACCAAGATAAGCTCTTTATATAAAAAGTAAAGCATGTTTCCATACATTGTGCCTGAAAAACAAAACTGTAAATTTACCAAAACCTAAAAGTAGATATGGCAAAACTATGATGTGAAGAGTCTGATTTAGCAATATAAATTGTCATTATCTTTGGCCAGATAATGTCCTTGAAGCTAGACTATTTTTCCCTTCTAAATATAGATCTAGACTGGAAAGCTCTTTCCCTTACTTGGTAAAATTTAAGGTTAAACAGTCATTGGGAAATGTACTAGTGTGATTGAAGTAACTAACTATGGAGGTCAGACCATTCTCTGTGAGTGGTGATGAGTGTTTACTTAAATAAAATGAATATTCCCACCATGAATTCCCACCAGGTTAGGCAGGGAGGATCATCCCTATTTTTGGTGACCAAGAATTTCAGGACCTAGGTCTCTTCTGGAGCAAAAGGCTTCTAGAGATTTTTATTTTTGAGCAAATGGAAGTGAACTGCACTCAACAAAGGAGCACAGACAGAAAGGATCTATTAGGGAATTAGACAGGGACCCTGATGTTAAGTTTAGGGCCTGTGGACTCTGAGAATAATCAGTGCAAGTGGTACTATAAGTCTCACTAAAGAATGTAAGTTTTATATTTCTCTAAGTGTTCGGTTTTATTATATAGCATGTATCCTTGTGAAGAGCTGAGAGACTGGGCTCTGTACATGTTGTAAGGAAATAGGTATAGGGTTAAAAAGCACACTGAAATGAATTTTACAAGACTTTGCTCTAGGAGATGAGGAATGTTCTGGAGCAGTAATGGGTTTGATATGATTGTCTTAGAGTAAGAAGAATCCATCAGGGAAGAACTGTCAAATTAATAAACAATACTGGTGATTCTTGGAAACGGTTTAGAAGAGAGGATGACAGGTTTTTAAGTATTTATTTAAAGTAATTGTAAAAAAACTATTACTTGTTTTTAAAAATAGTACTGAAGCAAGTTTTCCTTGATCTACTTGCAAATGAATACAATTCTACACATGAGTCTTGCATAGGTATCAAAGTGGGTCCTGCATCTCCTTTAACTTTTCACCCCCAAATATACATAACCTTGAATACCAAGATAAGACAAAGCTGCCCTATTTTTCAGTAATTCCATTTAACTGAATTTTTATATGTGTTACTTTTAAATACATGAGTGAGCATACACTGAATAACCTTTTAACTTTTTTTAGGTATTTATGCATATATCACACTCATTATACATCACTCATTAGATGCATGACTATGTAATGATCATATTCTCATGATATAGAGTTGGCAGCATTGTATCTGAATGTTTGTTTTATCTTGCTTAGGAGTATTTTTTTTTTTTAAAAGAAAGGTAAAACAATGGGAAGGTCACACATACTAACAAAAATGGTATAAGACAACCAGTGACTTATGTAAAGGTAAATATATAAACTTTGATTGTTAAGTGCTTAAACGAATCATACAATAAGCAATGTGTAATATAGTGTGAAGAACATGGCTTTCTTTGAACCACACAAAAGTGGGTTCATATTCTGCTTCTGTCATTTAAGTGCTGTGTAATGTGGAGCAATTGACCATGCAAATTTTAGGTTCCTTCATCTATAAAATGTAAAGCTATCACCTACTTGATGGAAGTATTTGAGAAAGACAGGAACTAACCAATAAAATAGCAGCTATATTATGGTAATTTCACAATAAAGTATCACATAAAAAAACATGGTAAAACCAACCAAACAAAAAACACAGTAATGTCATCATACAAAGAAACACATATTTAAACAACCTTTAAGGACATATACTACTTCCAAATATTAAACCAATCAAGTAAGGTGTCAATACCTAAATAAAGTAGAACTATGGGGAAATTAGAATATTGATACATTCATTGGTGGTGATACTAAAAATAATAAATAGTGTATGTAACAAGAATTACATAAATGTTGTTCATACAGGTAATTCTTATTCTGAGAATGCATGCACTCTAAGGGCTAAAAAAAGCCTCTACACAAAAATTTCACAGTAGTGCTATTTTTAGTAAGAAAATAATGGAAATAATTTGAATGATGAACAACAGGATAATGGCAAACTATGGCATATCAAACTAATGGAAGATAACAAAGCTCCTAAAAATGATTAACCTGTATACCACACTGATACTGACACATAAAAATGTACATGCAAAGTATCTGCATGTGAAAAAGTGCAAAAAACACAGATTATCTATACCACCAGCTATTACGATGTAAAACTATATGTATATACAAGATATAAATTTATAGTGATGTAGATAAGGTACAATTTCCCAACTGGCATGTTGACGCATGAGGTACTGAAGCACTGATTCCTACAGACATGAGGACAGCTGTCTAGAGACCAAGAAAGAGTTGCCTTTGTTGAGGAAAACTACAAAGAACAGGAAGTATTTTGTTAAAGATTTTAATTATTTATTTCAGAGGGAGGGGAAGAGAGGGAGAAAGAGGGAAAGAAACACTGATTTGAGAGAGAAACATCTACCAATTGCCTCTTGCATGCACCCAACTGGGGACCTGGCCCACAACCCAAGTAAGTGCCCTGACCAGGAAATGAACCAGAGAGAGACCTTTGTGTTCACAAGCCTGTGCTCCATTGACTGAGGCAAAGCAGCCAGGTATAGAACAGGAAGTACTGATGTGAATTTTGTTGTTGTTGTTGTTTTCTGCTATAAATTGGCTTATGTTACTAAACCAAATAAACTCTATTATATTCACTCCTTTGGCTCTATTAGACATTTCCTTTTGAAATCTCATTATTTTAAACTCAATGGTCCAAAATGAAAATCATTAATTTTTATCTCCAAATCAGTCAGATTTCATACTTTCTATCTTTGACAATAGCATTACCATCTCTCATTGGTATTATCGACTCAATTCTCATGTGTATCTGCTATATGCTAATGGTTAATTAATCTTCTCTCCCATTCCCCCAAATATACTATGCCATTCTTCTTTCTTACTATCATCATTATACTTTACTCTCTCATTATGGCTACCATATTCTGAGACCTAGAAAGGTTTCCAGAACTGTGCTTAATATTTTATGAACACTGTCCCATACAATCTTCACCCCCACCATAAAAAGGTATTATTTTTATTAGAGGGGTTAAGTAACTTTTCTCAGGCCTCAAAAATAAGAAGATGATTTAAACCTGGGTATGTAAGATTCTTTTTCTGTTACTCTGTTCATCTTATGTATGAGCTGAGTTTTCATGTGCCTCCAAAATTCATAACTGAATCCCTTGCCCCAATATGATGGTATTTGCAAGTAGTGCGTTTGGGAGGAAAATAGATTTATATTAGGTCATGAGGGTGGGAATCTCATGATGGATTAGAGCCCCTGTAGCAGGTACTCTTTGTCCATGAGCGTGCACTGAGGAAAAGCCATGTAAGCATGTAGGGAGAAGGCAGTCATCTATACACCAGGAAATGGGTCTTCACCAGACAATCTACTGGCATCTTAACCCTGGACTTCACACCCTCCTGAACAGTGGGAAATAAATTTCTATTTATTAAGCTACCTGGTCTATGATATTTTGTTATAGTAGCCTGAGGAAACTAAAACAGTCCATCAGTTATGTTCTCTATATCTTTGTGTAACTTCTTGAGGAAAAATCAAAGAGTATTTAATTGAAGTACCTTATAAATCTTAAAGCCTATCCTTTTAGAGCAATCAGTTTAGTACAGTACCTATTGAGGCAGTCATCCACACAGCCCTTCCTGGTGTCATCATCTGGTTTCTTACAGTTACAGGTGGTAGCCTCATAACCAGAAAGGGGTTTGACATCAACGTAGACATCTTGAAAGACAGTAAAGAACAGTTTGTGAACATACAGGATAATTTTTTAAATGCCATACTAAGGAACACTGATGGTATGGAGGCAGAAAAGATAGCTCCCAAGTTACTCACTTGAACGGATTTTTTTATATAGTGGGACATCTGGCTTTTTGTATAGCTAGAAAAAGAAAAAAGAAAAATCTTGATATAGCATTTAACTTTAAATGCCAGACAACAGCATTACTCAGTAAAACAACAGGACATTTTCCATGTGCTCTGCCCATATGGAAATATTTACAAGACTTTCTGGGCTGGATACATTTGAGGAAAGCCCTTGGTATGATCACTTTTTACTCCAAAATAAAAGGTGACTTACTAGATCAGGGTAAAAGAGAAATTGGTTCAACCGAAGAGATATAAGTATAAAAGGGTTTAAAGAAAGTACATCTTGAATGGCATGTTTCTTTAGCTTGTTGTTTAATAGACTTAAATGAAAATCACACTGTAGATTGAAGCTATTCATTTGGATAAATTAAGATTCTATTTGCCTCTATAAACAAAGAGGAAAACTTGCCTAGAGCTTGTTTGCCTGACTTGGATAGGTATATGGGGTGGGGGGGGAGAGTACCCTGGCATTTTCAGGGTGGGTATTACAGGAAAACACATTTCATATTTTAATTAGGCAATTAATTTAGTGAATAAAGAGGATAGGGCAGACAGGAAAGTGGAGCTCTCATACTGTGATCAAGAATGCATCAGAAAAAAAAAGAATGTATTGGAACAGAGGCAGTCAGTAGGTTAGTGTTTCACCACAGAGGACTGTACCAAAAAAACCCCAAATAAACAAACCCAAACAACTTGGTCTTAGAGTGTATTTAATCAATAAGAACAATCCCACCATCATTTCTCTGTGGGTATGGTCAAAGCACTGTCTCTCCTTCAATGTTACAAACTCTCTGAGACAAATATCTAACATTTTGATCCTCTCAGAATTCAAGAAAGGCCACCAGAGGACAGAATGCAGAGGGAAATGTGTCCATTGCTTTTGGCTTTCCAAAAGTAAACTTTGGTGGAATTTTGGCAAAACTCAGGAACTTATTCACCTTGTGTGCATGACTGTTTTTATTTCCAATAGTTGTTCTCAGTAGGGACCTGGGGCCTATAGGTTAATGCAGAATGATCAGGGGAAACTTTTCAATTAGGGAAGCAAGAGAGCAAAATAGCACATTCTTCTTATTTTTAGTTCCCAACATATTTAAAAATCTTTTAAAAGTAGAAAAGTGTTAAACATTTTATTTTCTTTGGTAGAGAAATTTCTTTTATATGTGAGAAATAAACTCCAAACTGACGAGAAGGGGCTAACAAAAATAAAGCCTGAAATTTCTTAGTGCTGTTGGCAGTACATCTAAACTCTCCAGAGACCTGTATCAAATAGGATTCTTACAGAACAGTATCTATGCTACCAAAATAAAAGTCCACAGTAAAACGGTAGGTTTCCCAGGGAAGTATGAACTTACTGTTATTTTGAAGTAAGAGTAAAGGCAAATAGGTCATATTAAATATGGATGAAAATTCATTTTTTTTGTCTCTAGCCTTCACAGGGACACTTCTTTATATTTCCTAAAGTGAGAGTATGACAAGGAGGCAGAGAAAAAGACTTGCATTCTCTCCTTGCCATGTCTTACAATATAAGAATGAAACCTGGTAAGATTAGCTGATTGTACCTGATTATGTTTCCACTGCCAAAGGATGTCATAGGGAAGCTGGAAGTCAATTCTCTTCTGCCTTAGATACTTTCCTGAAACAACAAAAAATACTATCAATTTCAACATCCATACAAACAGCCAAAGCCACAAGATCTAATACATACTAACTAGAAAAATAAAAATCTAACTTTTAATTTTATGGATTTTTCCATTACTGATTTTTAATTTTACCTACTTTTTTTCACTATGTAGTATATACTAAAGATATATTTTAACTTTAACGGCAGTCTATATAAAACAAGTAACGTAGCAAATTTACTACCAAAAATACACAGGACGTTATGAAGCAAACACAATACTAAGAATTGTTTGATTATAAAAATTACTAATTAGAGCATTTGGCACCTACTCTCCCTCATTATTACAGAAAATCTAAGGCTGATTATAAAACGGGGAAATAAGAGTTTTTAAAAATAGGAGTCCCTGAATTTAAATAACTCAATAGTGTTTACAAAAGTTAATTTATGATTAACTTTTTTAAAATTAAAATATTATTATGTTTTAGGACTTCCAGTCAAGATGGAGAATAGGTAAACATGGCTACCCCCCTCACACAACCACAGCAAAATTACAACTAAAACATAGGACAACCATCAGAAAATCGAGCTGTATTGAATCCAACAACTAAGGAGTTAAAGAAAACACATTTATCAAGATGGGCAGGAGGGAAGGAAGGGTGGAGATGGAGACACGGAGACCTGGAACCAGTGGGTCCCAACCCCATGTGTGGTGGATAGAAAATGGAGGGATATTTTGGGAGCAAGGGATCCCACCTCCACACCAGGCCAACCAGCCCAGGGTCCCAGTGCCAGGAAGATAAGTCCCCATAACTTCTGGCTGTAAAAACCAGTGGGGGTCGGGTCTACTAAAGAAACTGTGGGATTCTCAGGCCTCTTTTCATAAAGGGCCTCGCACCACATATGCACTTACTTAGACTCACTCCCTCTGGGTTCCAGCACCGAGGCAGCAACTTGAAGGGCACCAGTGGCATACTGGGAGGAACTGAAGTGTCTGGCCATCAGGGCAAGAGCTGGGGGACAGCTTCTTCCCAAACACAGAGCCACAGTGGCACAGCATGATATCTGAATCTCCATCAACCTGGCTCACACCGTAAGCCCTGCTTTGATGATTACCTAAGGGCCCACCCTATGTAACTTAGGGCCCACCCAAGCAATCCTTCCACCCTGGTAACAGCTTTTCCCTATGAAGGGCTGAGCTAGGCATAGGCTTCAGACCATCCCAAATCCACTCAACAAGCAACTGCTGAGCCCAGCCTCTCTACCCCTTGCTGAGTGGTCCCAGGCCCAGCACTAGCAGCAGCCATCTGCACATTGCTTTATAGCTTATATCAAGGGGACAAAGACAGAACACAGATGGAAACCAACCCTGGCCTCTACTACGTGGGAAACCCCAGAGCCTGTGTACCTAGCAGACGGTTACAGACCATACTGGAGTAACACCTGACCACCTAGACAAGTCATGGAGGAGGGTGGTTGTTGCTGGCTAGGGGCCACAGCCAGTCCTACCAGCTGATTGGCCTGGGTAAATCCCTGCCAATAATCTGCTGACAGCTGTCAAGATACATCTACAAGAGGAGCAAACAAAATACTGAGAGGAGGGAGTACTTAGACCATAAGAAGGGAGCACCTTGAGTACGCAGGTTGGGAGACAGGGGAGGCTGTACCACTAGACCCTACAGGACACGTGCTGCATTAGGCCATGTTACCAAGACAGAGAGTCAAAGCAGCTCTACCTAATACATGGAAACAAACACAGGGAGACTGTCAAAAAAGGAGAAAAAGAAATATGGCTCAAATGAAATAACTGATCAAAACTCCAGAAAAAGAACTAAACAAAATGGACATAAGCAATCTATCAGATGCAGGTTGTAAGAATGCTGGAGGAACTCAGTGGGTACTTCAACAGCATAAAAAAGATCCAGGGAGAAATGAGGGATGTACTAGCTGAAATAAAGAATAATTTACAGGTAATCAACAGCAGAGTAGATTAAGCCAAGAATCAAATCAATGATTTGGAACATAAGGAAGAAAAAGACATCCAGTCGGTATAGCAAGAGAAAACAGAATCCAAAAAATTGAGGATAGCATAAGGAGCCTCTAGGACAACTTCAAATGTTCCAACATTCATATCATAGGGTTACCAGAAGGAGAAGACAAAGAGGAATAAATTGGAAACCTATCTGAAAAAATAATGAAAGAAAAATTCCCTAATTTGGTGAAGAAAATAAGACATGCAAGTCCAGGAAGTACAGAGAATCCCAAACAAGATGGATGTAAAGAGGACCACACCAATCACACCATAATTGAAATGCCAAGGTTAAATATAAAGAGGAAATTTTAAAAACAGCAAGAGAAAAGCAGACAATTCCCTACAAAGGAGTTCCCATAAGACTGTCAGCTGATTCCTCAAAAGAAACTTTGCAGGCAAGAAGGGACTGGAAAGAAGTATTCAAAATGATGAAAAGCAAGAACCTACAACCTAGATTACCATATCCAGCAAAGATATCACTTAGAATCGAAGGGCAGATACATTGCTTCCCAGACAAGGTAAAGCTAAAGGCATTTATCACCACCAAGCCATTAAATGAAATGTTAAAGGGACTTATTTAAGAAAAAGATCAAAAGTACAAACAGTAAAATGACAATAAACTCACAACTACTAAAAATTGAGTCTAAAAAATTAGAACTAAGCAAATAACTAGAACAGGAATAGAATGAGGGAAATGGAGATCACATGGAGGGTTATAAGCAGGGAGAGGGAGGGGGAGAATGGGGAGAAAAGGTACAGAGAATAAGAAGCATAACTGGTGGGCGCTAAGTAGACAGGAGGAGGTTAAGAATAGTATAGGAAATAGAGAAGTCAAAGTACTTATATGTACAACCCATGGACATAAACTAAGGAGGGGAGGGATGCTGGAAAATGGGAGGGTACAGAGTGGAGGAAGATAAAGGGAAGAAATAAATTAGGACAACTGTAACAGCATAATCAATAAAATAAAATTAAAAAAAATAAAATTGCCATATTTATGAAATCATGTTTTAGTGATTGATTTATTCCTGTTTAGATATCTTGAGTATTTCTTACCTGGAATTTGCTGAACTCAGTATACTTATAAAATATTTAGGGAAGTCTGGGGAAAGGATAATAGGACAATGTGATAATTTCACTAGATATTTTGTGAGAACCCCTCCAACCTTCATATCCAGAATTTTTTGGAAAAGTAAACAACAATGGCCCTGGCTGGTGGGGCTCAGTGGACTGAGCGCTGGCCTCTGAACCAAAGAGTCACCCATTTGATTCCTGGTCAGGGCACCCGCCTGGGTTGCAGGCCAAGTCTCCAGTAGGGGGCACTTGACAGGCAACATCACACTGATGTTTCTCTCCCTCCCATTCCCTCTCTAAAAATAAAATCTTAAAAAGAAGTTACAATGTAGAAATCCACTAATTAAAAGAACAACAGTAAAACAGTCCATTAAAAACAAAAACAGAAACGGGAAAACAGTAAACATGAGCTAAATAGTTGAATCTGTTATGCCAATTATAGGGAAGCCAATTTGAAGGTAGTTTTTGTTGTTTTTGAGAAACAGCTGAGTGTCTCACAGTGACCCAAACCATGAACAAGGAAGCCACATCATCCATGAATTCCTGCTTACTTTAGCTTGCCCCTAGGGAGTAACTACTTGTGATGGCTAATTTTGTATGTCAACTTGACTAGGTCCAAGTGTTTGGTTAAAACATTATTTTGAGTATGTGAGGGTGTTTCAGGATGACATTAAAGTCTGTATTAGTAGACTGGGTAAAGCAGATTTGCCTTCCCTAGTGTGGATGGTCCTCATCCACTCAATTGAAAGCCTGAAAAATAAAAAGAGTAAGTGGGAAATTCTCCTGCCTGACTGAACTCAAAACAGTTTTTCCTGGCTCTTCCTTGATCGTAAGATAGCCAACATTCAGACTGAAACTCAGACCTCTGGCTCTCCTAAGGCTCCAGTTTGCTGACTGCAAATCTTGGCACTTGTCAGCCTCCATAATCATGTGTGTTAATTCCTCATAATTCTATGAGGAATGCATGTTAAATACACATTACATAGTATGTATTATATATGTGATATTTTCCACCGGAGAACCCTAATATAGCATTCAAAACCAGGTGGTAGAAGCCTTATTCTGCACCTGACCACAGCATATTCTGCATCTCAGTGCAGCTATTCCTTCCTATGATGAAGGTAAGTGATTTAGGGAGATTCTTCAAAATATCTTTACTTTATTTGACCCTGTAAGTACAGAGTGAGACCTTATCATTTAGAATTCATATGTAGTACAGGTGTTAATTAAGCATTACTAAATATGAACTGCACAAAATGACTTGAAATCCTATCTGGCATCTTGAGTTTAGAATCTATGATCACATTGCTTTCCATTGCAGAACCGAGAAGGAATGTTTTCTACAGCATTTCTGAAAGATAACTGCCTACCGCCTTCAATACCTCCATGGATGGAGTCTCACTAACTCAAACGTCAGCCCCTTACATTGTGGGATATCTGTATTTTGTAGAAAGTTCTGTTAGTTGGGTAACACCAAGCCACTATAACCAAGAAAATAACATCAAATGATTTATTTAAGAAATGAAGAAAGATAACCCCTTAATTGTAAGTCAACATGAAGAAAACAAGCACAAAATTCTAGTTACACGTAGCGTAAATGATGTAATAATTTGCAAATAATATGGCATAAATTCTCTTCATAGTCTAGGAACTTATGATTCAATACGGAGTATTTAGAAAATACTTGTGAAAAACTTGTGAAGAAAATGTAAATTTTAAGCAAAATGGATTGTTTCTCCCAAAGACTCTTGATTCACTTACAATAGGAAGATAACAATATTTGACTTTTCTTTTATATTCAATATTACTTTTTAGTATTTTCAGGTGTACAGCATAGTGGTTAGATAATCATATGCTTTATAAAGTGTTCCCCCTGATATTTTCAGTACCCACCTGACGACACACAGTTACTACAATATTATTGACTACGTTCCTTATGCTATACTTTATATCTTATCATGTGATCCAGCATGATCCAGCATTCCACTTCTGGGTAATCACATACAAAAATTGAAAGCAGTCTTCAAAAGAGAGTAAGAAGCCAATGTTCATAGCTGCATTATTCACAATTGCCAAAATGTAGAAACAACAGCAATATTCATAAATGGAAGAAAGAATAAACAATATGTGACATGTGTCTGTGTATGCATACACACACACAAATATGATTCAGCATTAAAAAAGGAATGAAGTTCTCATACATGCTATAACATGGAAGAACCTTAAAGACATTATTATGCTAAATGAAATAAGGACACATAAAAGGATAAATATTGTAAGATTCCACTAATGAGGTACCTAAAATAGTGAAATTCATAGAGATAGAAACAAAAACAATGGTTACTAGGGGCTAGGGAAAGAAGGAAATGTGGGGTTTACTATTTAATGGGTACAGAGATTCAGTTTGGAATGATGAAAAAGATCTGGAGATGGATAGGGGTTAATGTACTTAATGGCACTGAACCTTACACTTAAAAATAGCTAATATGGCCCTCACTGAGTAGCTCAATTGGTTAGAGTGCCATCTCAATAGGCCAAGGTTGCAGGTTCGATCTCAGGTCAGGGTACATACAAGAATCAACCAATGAGTACATAAATAAGTAGAACAACAAACCGATGTTTCTCTCTCACTTCTCCCCATTCCTCCAAAATCAATAAATTTAAAAAAAATTAAAAAATAGCCAAAATACAAATTTTAACTTATATATACTTGACCATAAGTTCAAAAAATAATGTAGCATACCAAAACTACTATATACTTTAAATAGGTGAACTGTAAGATATGTGAATTATGCCTCAATAAATTGAAAGAATATATGGCAATGTTAAAATTACTTCTTTATCAATTAAACCATTACTTAGAAGTTTCAAAAAGAGAAGGAAAGAATATTATACATGCCCATATTTCTTCTTAACTGTATTCTTTCCTGCCTTCTTGATATTCTAAGGTTCCTTTTTTCATGTCTTTTCTGTTTAGAGAACTTTCTTTACCCATACGTTTAGTCTGCTGGCAACAAACTCTTAGTTATCCTTCATCTACAAATGCTTTTATTCCCTCTGAATTCCTGAAGGGTATTTTCACTGGAATTAGGATTCCGGTTTGACAGTTTTCCTTTAGGCACTTGAAAAATGTTGTGCCACTTCCATGGATTCCGATGAGAAACTCACTGTCATTTGAATTGTTTTAACCTTGTAGGCAAGAGATCATTTCTCTCTCACTGTTTGAGAATACAAATATTAGCTCTTTTGTTCTGATCCCACAGCCAGTGATTAAAAAAAAACAACAAAAACCCCTATTTTCTCTTGTTCTGACTGGGTAATATTGTATCATCCATCCACTAATTCTTTCTGTGTCTCCTTATTCTGCTGTCAAGTCTATCCGTGAGATTTATTAGTTACTGCATCTTTCTTCCTCCATTCCCTTCCCCTTTCTTTCTTTTCCTCCCTCCCGCTCACTTTTTTAAAGATTTACTTATTTTTAGAGAGAGGGACATCAATGAATGAGAGAAACATGGATCAGTTGCCTCTGTCATGCCACCAACCAGGGATATGGCCTGCAACCCAGGTATGTGCACTGACTGGGAATTGAACTGGTTACCTTTAGGTTTGCCAGATGACTGTCAACCCACTGACCCACACCACTCAGGGTTGCACCTTCCAATTTTAAAATTCCTATTTGGTTTTACTTTCTATTTGCTGAGGCTTTTCTGTTTTTACACACTTCAAGCATGCGCATAATTACTTATAGAAGTGTTTAAAAAATTGTTACTGCTTTATAATAATTGTCAGATAATTCAAACATCATGGCGTTGGCATATAGTCTTTTCTTTTTTAAAAATATATTTTAATGATTATGCTATTATAGATGTCCTATTTTTTTCTCCCCTTTATTCCCCTCTATCCTGCACTCCCGCTCCCACCAGCATTACCCCCATCTTAAGATTATGTCCATGGGTCGTACATGTAAGTTCTTTGGCTTTTCCTATACTATTTTTAACCTCCCCATCTATATTTTAACTACCATTTATGCTTTATTCCCTGTATCTTTTCCCCCTCTCCCCGCTGATAACCCTCCATTTCTGATTCTGTTCCTGTTCTAGTTATTTGCTTAGTTTTGTTTTTGGGGTTCAGTTGCTGACAGTAGAATTTATTGTCATGTTACTATTCATACTTTTGATAATCTACTTTATCTAAGTTCCTTTAATATTTCATATAATAATGGCTTGGTGATGAACTCCTTCAACTTGACCTCATCTGGGAAGCACTTTATCTGCCCTTCCATTCTAAATGATAGCTTGGCTGGACAGAGTAATCTTGGATGTAGGTCCTTGCCTTTCATGACTTGGAATACTTCTTTAAAGGCTATTTTTGCCTGTGAGATTTATTCTGACAAATCAGCTGATAGTCTTATGGGAACTCCTTTGTAGGCTACTGGCTCCTTATCTCTTGCTGCTTCTAGGATTCTCCTTCATTTTAATCTTGGCGAATGTAATTATGATAATTATGATGTGCCTTGGTGAGTTCCTCCTTAAGTCCAACTTCTTTGGGACTCTCTGAGCTTCCTAGACTTCCTGGAAGTCTATTTCCTTTGTCAGATTGGGGATGTTCTCCTTCATTATTTGTTCAAATAACTTTTCCACTTGTTTCTCTTCCTCTTCTCCTCTGGCACCCCTATGATTTGGATGTTGGAATGTTTAAAGATGTCCTGGAGGTTCCTAAGTCTCTCCTCATTGTTTTGAATTCTTGTTTCTTCGTTCTGTTCTGGTTGAATGTTTATTTCTTCATTCTGTTCTAAATCATTGATTTGAGTGCCGGTTTTCTTCCCTTCACTGTTGGTTCTCTGTATATTTTCCATTATTTCACTTTGCATCCCCTTCACTTTTTTGTGTCTTGCAACCATACTCAACCATGACTGTGAGGATCCCAATTATCAGTGTTTTGAATTCTGCATTTGATAGGTTGGCTGTCTCTTCACTGCTTAGTTCTATTTTTGGAGCTTTGATCTTTCATTTTGGCCATATTTTTTTTCTGCCTTGGTGCAGCTGTTATGTTGTAAGGGGCAGAGCCTTAGGTATTTTCTGGGGTGGGGGTAACCCATGTCCCTTCATTGTGAAGCTGTATGTGGAGGAGGGATCCAAAAGGGAACAATGTCATTTGCTCAGTTCTCACTGGCTTTTGGTCACTTCCCCTGCTTCCCACAAGCAGCTTGGGTCCTTCTGGTGCTAATTCCCAGGTGGGTGGGCTTCTGTGCATTTGAAAACCTTGTGGGTCTCACCAATGAATTCTCCTGTAAAGCTGGGAGTTTCTCCAGGCACTGAACTGTCCCCCCTAGATTTTTACAGCCAGAGATTTTTGAGGTTTTTCCCCCCATGCTGGAACCCTGGATTGCACGGTTTGCCTTGCTCCCCTGTTGTTCCTCCCAGGTTTATCCACGTGCAAATGTGGGACTGCCTGGCTCTCCAACTGCCACCTTGCTTCAAGTTCTCTTCTCCTTGGCTGCCCAACTCCACCCCTTCTACCAGTCTGGATGAATGTTTCTTCTTTTAATTCCTCCGTTTTCCGACTTCCATAAAGTTCAATTTTCTGCAGTTCTGGTTGTTTTTGTGTTTCATTTTTTTCTTATCCTTCTTTTGATTGTTCACAGAGGCAAAGGGTATCTACCTATGCCTCTGTTGGCCAGTTATTAATTGCCTTTTAAAATCAGTTTGAGATCTTGCTGGTTCATGGTATGAAATATGATTTTTAAATCAAACAGAGACATGTCTTACAAGATTCTGGATTTTATAAAAACCTATTTTGGATTTTTGCAAAACTGCTCCAGCTATGTTGTTATTGCCAGTTGGAGTTTTCCACAGAAACATGAGTGTTGGTGGGCTGGGGGAGGCTCCTTGTTAGTGCTAGTGGCTGGTGGGGGTGGCCATGTCACTACTGGATGATAGTAAAAAGTCCTGATACTCTACTAGTCCTCCCCTGACATTAGGCCACTAGGAGGCAGGAAACCTTAATGCTGCCAGGTGGGGATGAAAGGTGAGGATACCCATTGGGCATTTGCTGGTATGAGTGTGGCTAGGTAATAGCTTTTTCTGTTATGTTTGGATAGAGTTTGGAGAATATTGTCTACAATGTCTTATAGGTTGTCAGCTTTTTAGTTTCAAGTTTGGGATATGAAAGACAAAAAGAAAACCTAGAGAACTCATCACTATAAAGTTCCTCAGTCCTGAGGTCCTTGGATGGTTGGCCCTCTTCTCTCCACCTTTCATAGTCTTATGTTTTTATATATGATATATGGTATTTCAGTAAGACCTCATGATGTTTTACTCATATTTATTGGAACAGGGAAAATTCATTTATCTTCTCTAAAATGGAAGTATGTCAATTATAAAATCATCCCCCCCTTTATCCAAACTCAGGTTGTATGAATACACCTGAGTGTGTTTATCCATTCTATTAATGGACACCTGGGCTATCTCTAGTTAACATCTATTATAAGTGAAGGTACTATGAACATTTTTACAGGTATATGTATTAATTTCTCTTGGATAGGTATATGCTTAGTTTCCCAAAGGCTGCCAGAGCTTTAAAAAGTGATACCACTTTACTCTCCCACAACTATTCTAAAACATTTTGGTTGTGTTAACATTTGGTACTAGTTTTAATTTTAGGCAATCTAGGTTTGTGGTATCTCATTGTAGTTTTAATTTGCATTTACTTGATGGGTTACAATGCTCAGTATTTTTCATGTGTTTATGGGCCATGTGTATATATTTTTAAATGAAGTCTGTGTTAAAATCTTCATTTCATTTATTTTTAAGAAGATTTTATTTATTTAGTTTTAGACAGAGGGGAAGTAAGACAGAAAAAGGGGGAGAGAAACATCAATCTGTGGTTGCCTCTTGCTGGTCTGCTAATGGGGACCTGGCCTGCAACCCAGGCATGTGCCCTGACAGTGAATCGAACCAGCAACCTTTCAGTTTGCAGGCTGGCACTCAATCCACTGAGCCATACTAGCCAGGGCTAAAATCTTCATTTTGAAATTGTGTCGTCTTTTTAAAAAATTCATTTGTAGGAGGAGTTCTTTATACATTCAGGATGCATACAATTTGTAAATATGTTCTTCTAGTTTGTGTCTTTTTGTTTTTGTAGTGATGTCCTTCGATGCACACTTTTACATTTTTTCAAGGCGTAACTTATCAGTACTTTCCTTTATGGCTATTACTGTCTATCTAAGAAATGTATAATTACAAATAAGTCATAAAGATATTATCTGTGCTTTCTTGCAGAGGCCTTATACTTTTATATTTTATGTTTAGGTCTGTGATCCATGTCAAATGTGCATGGTATGAGGTAGGCATGTAAGCTTAATTTTTATAATACTCAATTGTTTCAGTATCATTTGTTGAAAGAATATTACTTTACCCACTGGATTGCTTTGATGCTTGTGTCCAAGTCAAATAACCATAAATGTGTGAGTCTATTCCTGGACAATTTATGCTGTTCCATATTTGAATGTCAGTAGCATGTTTTGAGCAAACTGTTTTACAGTAACACTTGAAGTCAGATAATTTAAATCTTTCAAACTTTTTATTTAAAGATCGCCCTGAATATTCTAGGTCCTTTACATTTCCATATGAAGTTCAGAAATAGAATATCAATTTTTACAAAAAAGTCTACTGGTAATATAATTTACACTGTACTGAATATAACAAATTTCTAATCTCTAAATGTGGCATATTTCTCCATTTAAGTCTTCTTTAATTTCTCTGACAAATACTTTCATTTCAGTGTAAAGACCTTGCCTATTTTATAAAATTACTTAAGATAATTTTATTTTATTAAGATAGATTTATTTTTAATTATTTTAGCTTTTATTACACTATTATAAATGATTTTTTAAAATAGACTTTTAGATTCAAAGCAGTACTGAATAGAAAGTACACAGATTTTCCATGTATCCTGGGACCCTAAATATGCATTATTAACATCCTTCACCACAGTGCTGCATTTGTTAACAACTGATGAACCTATACTGATATATCACTATCACTCAAAGTCCACAATTTACATTAGGGTTCACTCTTGGTGTTTTATATTCTATGATTTCAGGTAAATGTATGTCACGTATCCATCATTACAATAACATACAGAATAGTTTCACTGCTCTAAACATCCTCTGTGCTCTGCCCATTCATCTCTCCCTCCACCCCAACCCACCTCAACTGCTGATTTTATTAATGTCTCCAGTTTTGTCTTTTCCAGAATGTACTAGAGTTGAAATCATCCAGTATGTATCATTTCCAGATTTCCCTTTCACTGAGTATTACAAATTTAAAATTCCTCAATGTCTTTTCAAGGCTTAATAACTCATTTCCTTTCAATGAATAATATTATATTCTCTGGATTTACCACTGTTCATTCATTTACCTACTGAAGGATATCTTCTTCACTTCTAAATACTGGCAATTATGAATAAATCTCCTATAAATATCTATGTCCAGGTTATTGCACAGACCCAAGTTTTCAACTTCTTGGGATAATACCAAGAATGCAATTGTTGGACCATATGATAACAGTATGTTTGACTTTATAATAATAAAATCAATTTTTATATACTAATTTTGTTTTCAGTAATCTTTCTACTAGTTTTAGTAGTTTCTTGTGCATGTCTTTGGATTTTTTACATACATGATGATGTCATATACAAACAGAAACAGTTTTAGTTCGTTTTCGATCCTATGACTTTTATTCATTACCTTGCCTTACTGCACTGGCTAGAACATCCAGAATAATGCTGAGGAGAAGTAGAGAGTGAACATTTTCATTTTCTTTCCATTTTTAAGAAGAAGCATTTAATATCTCACTGTTAAGCATGAAGTTAACTGTAGATGCATTTTATAAAATAAGAAAATTACTTTCTAGTTTTGAAGGTTTTTGTTTTTTGGCCTATATGTTCAAAAAGAACTTTTCTGCTCTGGTTTGTGTAGCTCAGTGGATTGAGTGCAGGCCTATGAACTAAAGGGCCACCTATTCGATTCCCAGTCAGGACACATGCCTGGATTATGGGCCAGGTCCTCAGTAGGGGCACATGAGAAGCAACCACACACTGATGTTTCTCTCCCTCTTTTTCTCCTCCCCTTCCCCCCTCTCTAAAAATAAATAAATAAAACCTAAAAAAGAAAACACAAAAAACTTTTCTATTAGTTGATTCGTTTCCCCTGAATCTCTGTCAGGTCTTCTATCACGGTTATACTAGCCTCATACAGTAAGTTGGGAAGTGTTTTCCCCTTATTTTCTGAAAGTGTTTAAGATTGGTGTTAGTTCTTTTTCAATTAAGTAATAGAATTCACAAGGATAGCCTTTTAGTTCTAGAATTTTTAGGTGAAAGATTTGGTGAGGAATTCAATTTATTTAAAAAATATAGCCTATTCAGATGGTGTTTTTTTTTTAAGATTTTATTTATTTACTCTTAGAGAGAGGGGAAGAGAGGGAGAAAGAGAGGTGAGAAACATTAATGTATAAGAGACACATTGATGGGTTGCCTTTCGCATGCCCCAAACCTGGGGCCTGGCCTGCAACACAGGCATGGTCCTGACTGGGAATCACAGAGGCAACTTTCCGGTTCATAGGCTGGTGCTCAATCCACTGAGCCACACCAGCCAGAGCTTCTATTTTCATCTTAAATCAGTTTTCGGTAGTATTTTCAAAGGAATTTGTCCACTGTATGTATTTATTGTCAAATATCCTGGCATAAAGTTATTCAGAATGTTCCCTTATTAGCCTCTTAATGGCAGTAGGACCTATTGCATGGACACTGGTAATTTGTGTTATCTTTTACTTTTCTATTGATTGGTGCAGCTAGAGGTCATGAATTTTGTTGCTCATTTCAAAGCTCTGCTTAATATTTTATTGATTGCTATTCTTTATTATTTCATTCTTTCTACTTTTACCTGTTTTGTAGAAATGAGTGGGATGGCTTTGCTGTTCCAACTGACATTGAGTATGTGACTACAGTAAGTCAAGGGGAAGGGGTATTCACTCTGTGTTAAGTATAAAATAAGTATCATTTAATCCTCACAACTTAGCCCAAAAGCAGACTCAATATATATATTGAGTTATATATATATATATATATATATATATATATATATATATGAGTCTCAATTTATATATATATATATATAAATGCTGAGTACTCGTATATCCAATTATCACAGAACCATCTGTTCAACAGATCATGCTTTTCTTCATTGAACCATTGTGGCACTCATAAAAAATCAAGTGACCATAAATTTAAGGGTACAATACACGTTTTAATAAATTAGTATATCATAAAATACATTTTGTAATGATAACGAAAATTGAGTTCATGAAATATTTAAAAATAAATATTACTTTCCATTAATTAAATCTGACCTCATCACTGGTAAGATGCATTTAATTTCTTTAAAAATAGATTTTATTGATTATGCTATTACAGTTGTCCCATTCCCCCCCTTCATACCCTCTCCCACCCACATTTCCCCCTTCAGTTCACATCCATGTGTCTTAACTTCTTTAGCTTCTACATTTCCCATATTATTCTTGCCCTCCCTCTATTTTCTACCTACCATCTATACTACTTTTTCTGTCACTTTTCCCCCCCTCTCCTCCTCCCACTCCCCTGTTGCTAACCCTCCATGTGATCTCCATTTCTGTGGTTCTCTTCCTGTTCTAGGTGTTTGCTTGGTTTGTTTTTGTTTTAGGTGTGCTTGTTAATAATTGTGAGTTTGTTGTCATTTTACTATACTTGTTTTTTATCTTTTTTTCTCCCTTAGATAAGTCCCTTTAACATTTCATATAGTAAGGGCTTGGTGATGATAATTCCTTGAACTTGACCTTATCTGACAAGCACTTTATCTGCTCTTCCATTCTAAATGAAAGCTTTGCTGGATAGAGCATTCTTGGATGTAGGTCCTTGCCTTTCATGACTTGGAATACTTCTTTCCAGCCCCTTCTTGCCTGTAAGGTCACTCTTTTGAGAAATCAGCTGGGAGTCTGATGGGAATTCCTTTGTAGGTGACTGTCTCCTTTTCTTTTGCTGTTTCTAGAATTCTCTCCTTCATTTTTATCTTGGCTAATATAATGATGATGTGCCTTGGTGTGTTCCTCCTTGGGTCCAACTTCTTTGAGACTCTCTGAGCTTCCTGGACTTCCTGGAAGGCTATTTCCTTTGCCAGATTGGGGAAGTTCTCCTTTTTTATTTGTTCAAATAACTTTCTCACTTGTTTCTCTTCTTTTTCCCCTTCTGGTACCCCTATAATATGAATGTTGGAACATTTAAAGATATCCTGGAGGTTCCTAAGCCTCTCCTCATTTTTTCGAATTCTTGTTTCTTCATTCTTTTCTGTTTAGATGTTTCTTTCTTCCTTCTGGTCCACTCCATTGATTTAAGTCCCAGTTTTCGTCCCATCACCATTGGTTCCCTGTACATTTTCCTCCATTTCACTTAGCGTAGCCTTCATTTATTCATCTAATTTGTGACAAATTCAACCAATTCTGTGAGCATCCTGATCACCAGTGTTTTGAACTGTGCATCTGATAGGTTGGCTGTCTCTTCATCACTTAGTTGTATTTTTCCTGGAGGTTTGATCTATTCTTTCATTTGGGTCTTTTTTTTTTGTCTCAGTGCTCCTGTTATGTAGTAAGGGGCAGGGCCTTAGGTGTTCACCAGGGTGGGCAACCCACGTTGCCATGTTGTGACACAGTATGTGGAGGAGGGGTCCGAGAGGGAACAATGGCGCTTGCTCCGCTCTCTGCTGGATTTCAGTCCCTTCCACTGCTTCCCCCAAGCAAACTGGGCCCTTCTGGTGCTGATTCCCGTGTGGGTGGGCCTGTGTTCATTCTAGGATCCTGTGGGTCTCTCCAGTGAACTCTCCTGTGAGAATAGGAGTCTCTCCTGGCACCTCATTCTCCACAGGTGTTTTCAATCGGTTTTGAGGCTTGATTTCCCCACGCTGGGACCCTGGATTGTGCAGTCTGTCTTGCTCCCCAGTTTAGCCTGGCTTATCTGTGCATGAATGTGGGACCACCACCCGGTCAGCCAGCTGCCTTGCATACAGTGCCTTGCTTCACAATTGCCGCCTTGCTGGGTCTGCTAGCCACTGCCTGAGTACTCAGAGTCCGCCTGCTGCTGCCTTGAGAGCCCTGGGTGACTTGTGTGCCCAGTGCCACCTCTTTTTTTGCCACGACCCTGCCCCACCTACCAGTCTCGATGAATGTGTCTATTATAACTTCTTGGTTGTCCGACTTCCATACAAGTTCAATTTTCTGTCAGTCCATACAAGTTCAATTTTCTGTCAGTTCTGGTTGTTTTTTTTTTGTTTCTGAATGGTTGTTGCCCTTATTTTGGTTGTGTGAAGAGGCACAGTGTGTCTACCTACGCTTCCATCTTGGCCAGAAGTCCAAGCGCATTTAATTTTGTTTATATAACGAGTATAGCAAAGATAGAGATAAACATAGGTCTGGATGACTCAAAGTCATATGCTTTGTTTACATGATATTGTAAGTGATGTGTCTGAAACAACTGAGGGGCCACTCTCCCTATCCTATCATAAACAATTGTTTGAAAAACACAATAGCACTTTCCAGAAAAATAATTATATCCTGTCATAGTCTAATTTAAAGTCCTATTTCAGAGAAAAAAAAAGCCGTTATTTGGATAAGTTTTTACCATTATTTATTCACTTTATAAATCGCTGAGTACAGATTAGTTTTAGTGAGAGATAAAGTGAAGATGAAGGGATAAAAATCTTTATGTAAAGTAAGGAATTTCTATTCTGGATCTCTTAACCACTATTCATGCCAGAGACATGACCGAAATATTCGTCTATCATTAATTCCCTCCTTTTCCCTTGGAATTAACTGACTCTTACATCCCCTTAAATAGTTAGAGCTTCATCCAAGATCTAAGCCAATTTCCCAAACAGGACAAAACCAGTAAGACCAAAATGGGTATGTCTTTCTTTAACAGGACTGTTAAATTACTTCTTATTTTCAATTCCTATTTATCATTAGCAGGTTTTAGGAAATAGCTAAATCTGCTAAGAATCTGCTTTCACTGATATGATCTCATAACAAAAACAAAGGTTCTTTCAAGAAACTTTTGGCAATATGCCTACAGAATATAAAACTTAACACTTATCTTCATTAAGTGAACACTAGCATAGTTAACTGAAAATTAAGTCTTGTAACTCTATGTTGTCATTATACCATTGTCCAGTCACACAATACACAGTAACTAATCTTTATTGCAAAACTCATGTAAACTTGCTGCTTCAAATACTCTCCTGGTGCTGGGCCCTCTAGAGAGAAAAAGGCGATTAGCAAATCATACCCCAGAGAAGAGCTCCAGAGTCATAGTTGAAGAGAACACTACAAAGCATAGGATATACTGCACAGGTAAGTTGTTCTTGAGAAAAAACTGTCATCTATATCCAGCAATTTAATATAATTTCTCCTCCTTTTCTTTCATTTATCAAACAAATAATTGATAAACTTCTGTTATGTATTACGCACTGGGAAATCAAAGGAGAATAAGAAAGATACGATCCTGTACTCGTGGAGCTTATAATATAATGTAGGAGACAGATAACAAATTAGTAATCAAAAACAGTAATTATACATTAAAAGAAGAAAACCAGGGTCCTGTGATGTAAAATAAAGGGAGGGACCTTCTTTGGTGGGACAATCAGGAAAACAATTAAACAATTTTAAAGAAAATGATATTTAGGCTGATATTCACATTAAGCTCATCCTTAAAGGATGAGAGGAAACCAATCACAAGAAGAGTATGAAGAAGAGATTTTCGGGAAAGGGGAATGATAAGCAGAATCCTCTTGGTGGAAAAGAGCTTGCTTTGTTCTACAATTTGGAAGAAGATCAGCATGACATAATATAGCTAATAAGGAAAAGATAGGAAGAGAAATACAGGGAATAATGTGTAGCGAGGGGCCAGGTCATTCTTAAAAGTCAGAATAAAGGGTTTGTAGTTTACTCCAATTGTCAGCCTCTGAACGGTTTGATCTGTTTAAGTTATAAAATCATTTCTCTTTACAACTGTGTGGAGAGTGGATTAGAAGGGAACAAGAATGGAAGTGGACAGATCTGGCAGAAGGCTACTGCATACTGCAGGAGCCCAATCAAAAGGTAATACTGGTGTGTCTGGACTTAAGTGATGGCAATGGAATTTCAAAAGAGTAGGATATATTTCAAGGATGGAAATAATAAAACTTGGAGATGGACTGGTGTCCATCAAAAACAGAAGAATTCAGAATGACGTCTAGGTATTTTTTACTTACCTGATAAGCTTCATAGTAGGATTCTAGAAGGTACTATTACCCAAATGTGAAGCAAAGTCTTGACATTTTCTCCCCCCACCCCTCAAAAAAGAAAGATAAATCTTGCTCAATTTTCAAGCAGATAAATGATCAGGAGAAGCAGCACGACTTCTTACTTTGATTATTACATATCCATAAATCATCTTACTTCTTTTGGACATAAAAAACATTTGAAACTGAACTGATGAATAGTGGGGCTTTCCTAGATGACCTACTTAGGGAATCAAATGCTACAGATAAAGTGTTGTTTATTGAAACTCCAGTAAGATTTATGCCTCTTTTGACTCCTAGATAGCAAAGAGTTTAGTTTGCAGAATCCTTCACAGTAAGTATAAATTAAATGGTAAAGAAATGAGCTTGACTACATTGCAGATACATAACAACAAGAATGCAAAAGCATTTTACCCAAATTCAAGAAATACTGTTTTTTCTCAGCAACATATCGTGTATACCGATACTCACCAACATGGATGGGGGCTGGGAATAACCCGTATTCATGCTCTCCTGGAGAGTACTCCAGCTTCTCTTTCTTTAATTGAATCAGTCGGCTCTTTGGGCTATGATTAAAGAAAAACACACATACAGTCAGAGGTAGCAACATTTTCTCCTGTGCTCACATGTAGAAAACAGATCATTCTGTCAGGAGCATTTTTTAAAAGATTTTATTTATTTATTTTTAGAGAGAAGGGAAGAGAGGGAGGGAGAGGGAGAAAAACATCAATGTGTGAGAGAATCATCAGTTACCTCTTTCATGCCCCCAACTAGGGACCTGGTCCACAACCTAGACATGTGCCTTGACTGGGAATTGAACTGGCTACCCTTTTGGTTCGCAGACCGGCATTCAATCCATTGAGCCACACCATCCAGGGCCAATGGCTTAAGTCTTAAATGCCTATTTTTGGACAGATACCAAGTACTTTCATAGAATGAGGCTTGTCAGCATTTTCCAACAATATTGCTGAAGAAATCTCAATTTCATACCTGACCATAATGTTACCTTGTATTTTGTTAACAAGTTATAGTTTATAAAGTACTTTCACATATTATCATTTATATTAATCCTGTGAAGTAGGCAAAAGGAAATGTGAAAACAGATGCTCTATGAGATTAGGTGATTTGCCTTAATTTTACTAACTGATAAAGAGATTCAAAATGAAAACCTTGGTTTCTTGATCAGCTCCTATATAATTACTATTCTCTTTAGAACATGGCGGAGGGGGACATGGAAGCCACACTAACCTACTCCCAGGACCAATCTCGAATTACAACTAAATGGTGGAGAAATCACTTAGAACAAACAACTGAACAAGAGTGAGAGAGAAGCCTTATACCTTCTATACTCAAACTATGTTTAACGTTTACCAGAAACTGCTGAGTCACACCCAGGGCTTGCTCCCACACCTTATAAAACAGGGAATGAGGGGATTTCTGGCAGGTTCCAGATTTAATGCTCACATCATTATTGTTAACAGCTTTCCTGTCTGTCAAACACACAATATTAGAAGACTCTGCAAATCAAAAAGAAGTTCTTTAGGTTAACTAAATTTAAGTAATATTTGCCCTAGCCTGTGTGGTCCAGCTGGGTGGAGCGCTGTTACATAAATGGAAGGGCTGTGTGGGTTTGATTTCCAATAAGGGCACATGCCTAGGTTGCAGGTGTAAGAGACAAGCAATCAATGTTTCTCACATGGATGTTTCTCTTCCTGTCTCCCTTCTTTAACCTCTCTCTAGAATCAATAAGCATGCCCTCAGGTGAAGATTAAAAAATATTTCTTTTATTTTTCTAATATTTTACTTTTGTGATATTTTATTAATGTGAATATGTTCTAGCTATTGTGTACTTTTAAAGTTGGAGAAAAGTGTATTAATGTTCTTATACCAGGCTGGAACAACTATCAAAACTTCATCCTATTTATCAAGAATGATACTTCTCCCTGGGTTTGATTACTCTTTGTCAGTTGATGATAATCATAACACACATTTTATTGGATGTATTACAAGGGTCTGAAGAATTGTCAGTGTCTTCAATTTCTATAATATGCCTTCATTCTCTGAGTTAACTTTTCATTATATCTTTATGAATGATTTAAAAAAATATTCCATTTCCATTCATATGATGTTATTAGTAAGTATAATAGGTTAACCAAAGCCATTTATTTACTCTTATCATCTAAAGGTAGTTTCTGATTTTTATCATGTGATTGCCTAAAAGCCACAGCTATAAGCAAAAACTGAGAGTGTTGGAAGAAACATTAATATGGCCTTAGTAAATAACTGCAGCAGTTATTTTTGACTAGTGATACTACTTGAAATAGATTTACAGGTACAGATTTCCCTGTATTAGCTAACAGCCTCACCTCAAACAGACACCTGTCAGATTGTAAAAACAGGACGAAGTTATAATTTCTAAGACATTTTAAACTGGAAAACAAATGACTTTGTGAAAGTAGACTGCTTAACTAAAGGCCAGTAAATTAAAAATTAGCTATGACTGAACTGATTTAACTGTGGGAAATAATTGTGCTTTTAATAAATGTATGATAAAGACCTTTTCTTTCATCTTAATCTTTCTATAATTCCTCAAGTTAAAAGACTGGAATAAAACACCTTTAACTGGAATATTATTCCAAATGCCTTAAATTTAGAAAAAATACCTTGTCTAATTTTTTAATATAGATTATAAGCCTACATGAAAACTTAATGAAATTTATGTTTAAAAAAAAGATACACATTAGCCCTGGCTGGTGTGGCTCAGGGAACTGAATACTGGACTGCGAACCAAAGGGTTGCCAGTTCAATTCCCAGTCAGGCCACATGCCTAGGTTGCGGGCCAGGTATCCAGTAAGGGGTGATCAAGTGGGAACCACACATTGATGTTTCTCTCCCTCTCCCTCCCTTCCCTTCCCTAAAAATAAATAAAAAAATATTTTTTAAAAAAGATACACAGTAGTTGGCCTACCTAGAAAATTATTCAGAATGTTATATATAATGTAAAGTGCTTTCTATGTTCTTGAAGTTTAGAGAAACAGGCCAGTTTTTTCACTCATTTCTGATACTTGTGGACACCAAATGTTTGTGGAGGTTTACCCACCCCTGCCCCCAAGCAATTCTCTGTAACACAATCTGGGTGTTCTATAATTTAACTCAATTCTAAACTACCTGTGCATAGTGTCAGAACCTAGGATAAGGGCTCAATCCCACAAGACTATCCCTACTCTACTTCAGATACCAATCACAAGTAGTATATCCCCAGGTTACCCATAACATGTTGAATTTGGCTAAACATCAGAGGTTCCTATGATCCCCTCCCTCAAGTTTGATTAATTGCTAGGGTAGTTCACAAAACATAAGGAAAACATTTAGTTATGTTTACCAGTTTATTAAAGGATATGATAAGGATAGAGATCAACATCCAGACTGAAGAGCTATGTACAAAAAGGTATGAGGGAAGAGGCATGGAGCTTGCATGCCTTCTCTGGGTCATTCTCCCTATACTTCTAACTGTTCACCAACCTGGAATCTCTTTGAACCCTGGATTATTGGGATTTTATGAAGGGTTCCTCATGTAGGAATGACCAGTTATTAACTCCATCCTCTTTGGAAAATGGGGAGTGGGGTTGAAAATTCCAAGCTTCTAATCAGGGCTTGAACCTTCTGGTGACCAGCTCCCACTCAGGATCCTACTCAAAGTCACCTCATCAGAACAAAAGGTGCTCCTAGTATTCTTACCACTTAGGAATTTCTAAGGCTTTTAGGAGTCCTGTGTCAGAAACGGGCTCAAAGACAAATTTTAGAACAAGAGGGCTCTGGCCAGACCCTGCCACCTCACCTTACACCCACCACAGGGCCTGAAGCCCTCCTGCAGCCACCACACCCACCACCGTGACTAAGACATGTGAAGCAGAACCTCCACTTCAATAAGAACTTGGCTTTTAACCTGGAAGACAGGCAACAATGGAACATTCATGGATTGTTGTCACCCTACTTCATCAGTCAGGGTATCCAGGTTCTTAAAATAATTAAAAATTTTGAGCATCTGAATTCTGACTTTGGCAGGTATCCTCTGTTAATGAATCTTCAAAATAAAAATAAGAAGCTCTTGTATAGAGTGCTAATGTCTGACATTGAGAAATTCATGCCTAGTGTTTATACCCCCACCGTATGTCTGGCTTGACAGCTGTATGGTAACTATAAAGTCCTCTTAGGAACCTGGACTGCTATCTGTTCTATGGCTTTAAAATCTCATAATAAAGGGAGTAAGTAATGTCACTTCTTAGCAGGTCAGAAACACTGACAAATCTGGGGAGTTTAGAGAAAGGGGATTCCAACATAGTTACTGGTGTTCCATGTGAAACTTGGAGGTCAGTTGCAAGGCTTTGGGTTCCTGATGTTCACAAGTGAATTGATAAGGGCAATAATTACTTTTCACACATGAAAGTAAGTTAAAACTTTATAAATGTTTCCAAGCAAAAGCTGATTCTGAGGACTTTGTTCTAGTTGCAGTAATAAAACACAAGACCTCTGGTATTCATTAATATTGTATATTAAATATATATAAACAAAACTAGTCAAATAAACATCAAATTTAATGATACTGAATCAGAAAATCACTAAAAATTTATCGAGTAAATTTTCCACCTTAGAGGTAAAGGGAACTACAAAGAGGGACTGTAAAAATAAAACTCAACACCTAGCATGATAGCCATTATGGATAAATTAGTGACTCTCTAACAATTCTCTCCCTAATTTTTGCAATGCTATCATACAAAGAGATGTGATGTTATAATCTTTGTGAATATAATCATGTGAGAAAAACTGTTTTTCTCACCTAGAACAGACAAATATAAACTTGGTATTCTTGTGTGTTTGTGTCTGTTTCACTGAAATTCACTTACTATATTTTTCATATGAAGAGTACTTCTTTAAAAACCTGAATTTGCTTGCAAAACTTCTGGAATTTTATATATATATATATATATATATATATATATTTTTTTTTTGTTGTTGTTGTTGTTGCTCGTCTTTTTTAAAAAAATAAACTTCATTAAGCTTAAGGTCATTTTTACTGTTGGTTGATTACAGAAATGACTCATAAGTTTTAAATACTAGGGAATTAGCTAGATAATGTTTATAGTAAGTAGGTGAGAAACAACTTGGGAATAACCCACAGATTAGAATATGTACTAAAATTTCAAGTCACTTTGGTGACAAAACCAGTTTACCAAGTGTAGCTGAAATTAAAAATGCAAGTAAAATCCTATTCCCAGTAACCTATATTTATTTTCAGCTAATAGATAGACACTAAAATCGTGACAATTCTACAATTTTTGTTATAGTAGCTAAAGGCAACAATGGAAAAACACTACAACACAAAACAGGCAGAGAGAGTTTTCATCAAAGAAAAATCTTTAAAGGTCTAAAAATTCAAAAGAAACACTTGTCATAATACCATTCATTTACAAACATTGTTACCTATGTTAATAGTCATTAAGATATAAAAACTATATCTTAGACATAAGATATTGTTATAGTCTCTTAGAAATAAAAGACAATGACGATGATATGGTATAGGAGTAGTGAAAGAAAAAAATTACTGTATTTTTTCAGACCATTAGACACACCTAGGTTTTAGAGGAGGAAAATAGAAAAAAAAATTTGAAGCAATAAATGTGGTAAAATATTTAATAACATAAATAACATAAAATTTCACCAATGTAAATGTAAACAGAAGTCAAAAAGCAGCATTAAGAGCCATCATTTCTGCCAAATTTGGGGTTGGGGGAGTGTGTCTTATACTCAGAAAAGTACAGTATTTGGATTTATAGGTGACCTTAAGAAATGAAATATTGTTTTTGTAATTCCTTTTACCTGGATTCAGAAGACAAATAAATTTAGCACAGATCTTTTAATATATACAAAGATCAACTTCAAATAGAATAAAAACTTGAACATAAGATCCGAAACCATAAAACTCCTAGAAGAAAACAGAGAATAAAGCTCCTTGACATTCATCTTGGTGATGAATTTTTCTGTTTGACACCAGAAGCAAAAAAAAGCAAAAATAAACAAGTGGGACAACATCAGACTAAAAAGCTTCTACAAAGCAAAGGAAACCATCAAGAAAATGAAAAAGCAAACTACTAAATGGGAGGAAATATATGCAAATCATATCTGATAAAGGTTTAATAACCAAAATAAAGAACCAAAATAACCAAATAAAAAACCAAAATAAAGAACCAAAATAACCAAATAAAGAACCAAAATAAAGAGGTTATATGGAGTTACCATATAACTTGGTAAGACAAACAATTTGATTAAAAACTGGGCAGAGGATCTTGATGGACATCTTTCCAAGGAAGATGTACAGAATGTCAACCAGTACATGAAATGGTGCTCCACGTCTCTATCATTGGGGAAATGCAAATCAAAATCACAATGAGACAGCACCTCACACCTGTTAGAATGGCTATTATCAAAAAGACAAGAAATAACAAGGGTTGGTGAGGTGGAGAAAAGGGAGTTCTTGTGCACTATTGGTGGAAATGTAAAGTGGTGCACACACTGTAGAGATGGCCCTGGTGGGGTAGTTCAGTTGGTTGAAGTGTCATCCTGATGTGCGAAGGTTTTGAGTTTGATCCCTGGTCAAAGCATATACAAGAAACAACCAATGAGTGCATGGATAAGTGGAATGGTAAGCTGATGTATTTTTCTCTCTCCATTAAAAAAAAAGAAACCTTATGGAGGTTTCTCAAAAAAATACATAAAACTACCATATGATCTAACAATTCCACTTCTGAGAACTTATTCCAAGAAAAGAAAAACACTAACTCAAAAAGATATCTGCACCCCCCTGTTCATTATTTACAACAGACAAGACATGGAAACAACCTATGTTGATAATATAGGTTGTAGTCAACAAATGGATGGATAAGGAAGATATGGTGTATATACATAAACAAAATGTTTAGCCATAAAGTAGAAGAAAATCCTATCATTTGCAGGTTGTCATGAAGAACTTTGAGGGCATTATACTGAGATAAATGAGACAAAAAAGACAAATACTGCTTGACCTCACATATATGTGGACTCAAAAAAAACCAAACCAAACAAACAAACAAAAAACACCTCACCCTCCAAAAACCTAACTCATAGGTACAGACAATAGGTTAGTGGTTGCCAGAGGGAGGTGTTGGGGGCCAGCGAAATAAGTTAAGTGGTCAAAAGGTACAAATTTACAGTTACAAAAAATTCCTGAGGGTATAATATACAGCATAGTAATTATTGGTTAATAATACTGTATGACATATTTGAAAGTTGCTAACAGAGTGCATCTTAAATGTTCTCACCACAACAGAATGGTACTATGTGTAACCCAAATTTACAATATATATAACTAGTAAGTGATACAACTAAGATTTGACACTGGTTCTAGAACCACAATTTAATCCATTTCTGAATCACCTGAATTTAGCCTCTTTCTGCCTAGAAAATCTCTTTGTTGTTTCCCTGTTAACTGTTTTAAATACTATTATCATAACTACACTGCTGAAGATGTTAACATTTCTCTCAAAACATATTATCAATCACTACTACTTTCTATAACATTGCTTTTACTCATATTATATTATTTAGATTAACAGAAACTTACATGATTTTAGCATAATCAGGTATCTGTAAGAAAAGATGGTCTGGAATAACACTCATGGGTAAGTTAAGATCATACCAAGGTTAAAATACTTATGCATACAATCTATCGCCAACAGGAACATAAAAGCCTTTAATATTCTTTCATGTACAGCAGGACATGGCAGTATTTTTGTGAGGATGTGAAATTTAGAACGGCAAGATATAAAAAGCATGTATTTGCTATAATGCCATCTTTCCTTAACTGTAATCAAAAACATTTTACCTTACAATTTAAAACTGTTGAGCAGTTAGATAAAATAAAAAGTTAAGATTATATTTTCAGATTATTAAATAAACTTTACCAGCCCTGATATTGTGTGAAGTAGGTACTTTTAAAAAATGCATTTTTATCTAAAGTGAGCATTCCACATAAAACCGGAATCAAATGTTCCAGAAAAGCTGACCATTTCTATAAACAAATGGTATTTAAGTTCCTTAGAGACAGAGTATAGTGGCAAAAAATATAAATGTTGCAAAAAATCATTGGCCACATTCAAACATTAACTAAGCC
>PVKM010005492.1:0-47652 GCA_004027735.1 Carollia perspicillata | reverse complement strand
AAAATCAACCAATTCTGTGAGCATCCTGATCACCAGTGCTTTGAACTGTGCATCTGATAGGTTGGATGTCTCTTAGTCACTTAGATGTATTGGCTCTAGGGCTTTGATCTGTTCTGTCTGAGCCATTTTTGGGTGGGGATTTGGTCGCTCCTGTTACGTAGTGAGGGATGGAGCCTTAGGTGTTCAGCAGGGCGGGGCAACCACAGTCACTGGGTTGTGGTGCTGTATGTGGGGATGGGGTCAGAGAGGGAACAATGGTGCTTGCTCCACTCTCTCTCAGATTTCAGTCCCTTCTGCTACTTCCCAGAAGCAAATTGGGCCCTTCTGGTGCTGGTTCCTGGGTGGGTGGGCTTGTGTACGTTCTAGGACCCCATGGGTCTCTCCAACAAACTCTCCTGTGAGGCTGGGAGTCTCTCTCGGCAACTCAACCTCCATAGGTGTTTTCAATTGGTGCTTTTAGGCTTTATTTCCCAGCACTGGAACCCTGGGTTGTGTGGTCTGTCTCACTGCCCATTTTTGCCTGGTTTATCTGTGTGCAAATGTGGGACTGTGGTTAGCTAGCTGCCTTGTGTGCCCTGTCTGCTCATTGCCACCCCATGCCTGGGGTCTGCCAACCACTGTCTGTGCACCCGTGGCACCAGCCACCGCTTTTTCCTGTCTCGCCCCCTCTCTGCTGGCTGCCGACTCTGCCCCTCTTACCAGTCTGGATGAATGGTCGTCGGACTTCCATACAGTTCAATTTTCTGTCAGTTCTGGTTGTTTTTTTGTTTCTAAGTTTTTGTTGTCCTTAATTTTTGTTGTGCAAGGAGGCACAGTGTGTCTACCTATGCCTCCGTCTTGGCCAGAAGTCCTTGTGCAATGTATTCTGATAGTCTTAATTATTTTGTTTCAATAAAATAAAAACCAAGCCACAATCTACTCATTGATTGTAACTTACATGTTGCACTGCTTTTGGAATATTACTGTGGCTCTTGGCTATAAAATGTATTGTAGGAGAGTACAGTGGGTTAAGAGAAGCAGTAGGAAAAGCAATGAGGAGGATGTTGCACAAATCCAGGCTCAAGAAGACAGAGGACTAGACTAGGCTGTTAAAGATGAGGACGGAAGCAGGTGGGCAGACACGGACTATATATCTTAGAAGCACCATGGATGGGACTTATTAGTGAATTAGATGCAAAGGGAAGGAGTAGGAGAAATTAATAATGACTTTGTTTTTGGCTTGTTTTTTTGTGGGAACAGCAGTACTGATTATTGACACGGGTCAGCCTGGGGAAGGAGCAGATTGCAGGTAACCAAGAGTTCTGTTTGGGTCATGTCAATTTCAGTGCAATTTTATTCCTCTTAATTCTGTTCTAGACTTCGAGTCAGCTCCAGAGAAAGTACATAATAGGTAGAAAGCAACACCACAGTGAAATGTTAAGGCAAAATGAAAAACTTAGTTATATCTACTCAAGGCTTACTCCGTGCTAGGCAATGTTAAGAGCATCACACATATCTGTTCAATTCTCAAGATAATGTTATGAAATAGGTGATATCATTATCTCGATTTTACAGAAGAGACACAAAGAAGTTACTTTCCTTGTCTTTAGTCACAAAGCAAATACATGCCAGAGCTGAGATATAAACTAGTCTGCCTGATTGCAAAATATAGCTCTGTCAAGGAAAGAGGTGCTCAGTCTCTGGAGGAGAAATCTTGACTCAGAAAGATGACCACATTATATTACAGAGTTGAAAAACAAAGGCATGATTCATATCATAAACAGTGCATGCAATTTTTGATCTGCTTTTGTGGTCAAAATTATGTATGTATATATGTACAGATAAAAGCCCAGAATGATGCCTCTAAAAAAGACAACATTGGTTATCACTGACTGATGGGACTAGAGGTGATTTAAATTTTTGACAATGATAATATACAGCCATTGTAAAATAATTTCTTTTAAAAATAGGGGAAAAATGAGAGTGTTCTGTGCATCTAGTGTATGTGATGCAGACAACATACATGGACAAATGAGGTGTGCGTTGCGTGGAGTCCTCAGAAGACCTGGACTCTTGTCTCAGTACTACCTGTGATTCACCATGTGACCTTGGTCGAATCTCAAGCCCCCTCTGGACCACAGATTCCTCAGAGGAGGATCTTAAGAAAAGTGCCTGGGAGCAGCGGTGTCCTGGTTAATGTCTAGCAACCAGCTCCCAGAAAAAAAATCTTGATTCATGGCATTAGCTGATTTCCATGACACAAATACTTTCACGGCTTCACATTTGTATTGTGACAAGCACAGATTGGGAAGGATGCAGGCAGCACACTGTTATCTAGCTTTTCTGCCACGAACACACAGTCGTACATCAACCACCTCAAGAGCATAGATAACAGCAAAATACAATCCAATTACTGGGATGTGATGAACTAATTTTTAATAATGATTGTGTTTAACAATTGGCAGGCAAAAATCCACAAAAATTTAGCAATCAGCCCTCATGAATTCAGCCTATCATTGTCTAGGTGTCTTTTGGGCTCAGACAGGCTGAAGGTCCAAGATTAGAAGGAGCTATGAGCCCACTGAGGGCAGTAAACATGGGAACTAAGTCCAGCCCTTGCTCCTTGGCCCCATGAGGCATCTTGGCCTGAATCACAGTCTCCAGAAGGAGAGAAAGGAAGGGGCACAGGGGCACTTGTCTTCCAAGCAGGAAGACAAGTGGCAGGAAGGGCTGGAGGCATCAATGTAATCACCAGAGCTGTTTTTCTCTGTTTTATCAATGGTGGAGGCCAGAGAAAACAATACCCCTGGCTTTATCACTTCATGAGCCAAGAGGAACACCCAGCAAGTGCGGGTCTGTGTTGAGTTGTCCAATCTGGGTGGGCCTGGACTCCTTTCCCAGGCCTGAGCTCTCACGTTCTGCCTGCCTCTGCTTTCCATCTTCCAGAGTGTCGATTATACAGCTCTGAGGCTCAGCTTCCCCTTCTCTGACTTGGCCTAATGTGCCAGGTCCTGGAGACGCTGGAGGGAGTAGCTGCCTGTCCTTCACTGTGAAGACCATAGCAGAAGCAAGGCCAGTCTTCTGGTTCCTTGGCTTCAGGCATCCTACAAGGATGATATTTACTCTCCATGTCATCTTCACTTCAGGAGCTGTGTAGGTGCTGAGCATATCACCTCCCTTTAGCAGATTGGAAACAGGTCCAGGGAGGTCAAGGCACCTGCCAAATTGTTAACAGGAGAACCTGCACACACATTTGGCAAAATAAAAAAGTCGAATCAAGTGCTGGGGAGGGAGTGGACCCACAGCACCTCTTGTGCTAGAAATCATTTGGGTGTATCTTGTAAAGGTGAACAATTACATATCTACAATGCAGCAAATGCATATGCTCAAGAGATACTCTTGCAAATGCATGTCAGGAAGAGTCCTAGCTGCTGTGTTGCAGAGCCATCAAGAGGAGAATGGTCGAATAAACTGTGCTACAGTCACACACTGGAAGAGAATACAACTATCTAAATGAATGAATTATAGTGGTATACCTTAATATGATTAAAATTTAGCAGTACTTCCCTGGCCGGGTGGCTCAGTTGGTTGGAGCATCGTCTCATACACCAAAAGGTTGTGCGCTTGATTGTTTGTCAGGGCACATGCCTAGGTTGTGGGTTTTGTTCCTGATCAGGGCATGTGTAGGAGGTAGCTGATCAATGTTTTGCTTTCACATCAGTGTTTCTCTCTTTCTCTCTCCCTCCCCCTTCCTCTTTAAAAAAAAAATCAGTGAGCCCTGGCCAGTGTGGCTCAGTTGGTTGGAGCACCGTCCTGTAACTAAGGGGTCTACAGGTTCAATTCCTGGTCAGGGCGTGTATGAGAGGCACCCAGTCAATATTTCTCTCTTGCACCCATGCTTCTCTTTCTCCCTTCCTCTTTCTCTAAAAGGAATGAAGAAATGCCCTTGGGTGAGGATAAAATAATAATAATAATAAAATCAATAAACATATCCTCAGGTAATGACTAAAATTTAGCAGTACTATATTAAGTGGAAAAAGTGAGTTATGGTGATGTCAAATATCATGGTAGTCTTTTAATAAAGTTAAACAACAAATCAAAGATATATTCTATATTTTGCCATGTATAATGTGCACCCAGGTTTTTGGCCCAAACTTTCAGGAAAAATATCTTTCATTTTAATTTTTTAATTCAATTATTTACTTATTTACATTGGGATACTTGTTTTTTGTATTATAAAAGAATTTTAGCATTTATTTTTGAACATATTATGGTACAAGAAATTTTATGTAATAAATAATTACAAAACATAAGAACAGATACAAGGTATTGCAGGTACTACCCATGTATAATGTGTATCCTTATTTCTCCCTCAAAAATTGGGACAAAGAGTGCTCATTATATATAGCAAAGTATGGTACTTTTAGAATACATGTATGTAAGACAAAACTATACAAATAAGAAAGCAACAGAATGATTCCACATGATGATTATCTCTGGTTCAGGGAGCCTGGGTAATTGGCTAAGGGCAGACTTCATAGGTAGATATGCCATTGCCAAGGTCTGAGGTTTTTTTTTATGTTGGCTGGTTTGTTCACAGGAACTTACATATTAATAAATAAACAATTGAATTAATAAAAATATTACCAAGCAGGAATTATGGCTAATGTCATTCTATGAGTGTCGGCTGAGGGAGAGGGAGAAGGTTGGCACTGGAAATCAGAACACTTGGCAGCTGCCACCAAGTAGTATTCAGAGGGACAATTCAAAATCCCAGAACCAGAAGCCATGTAATTTTCCTCTTCTGAGCATCAGTTTTCATACGGTAAAATGAGTTTTTTAGACCAGATCATTTTTGGGCCCCTGTATTTTTTGAGCTAGAGCAGGCTCTGCTGCTATAACAAATAAGCCCCAACCTCAGTGGCTGAACACCAGAAGGTTTGTTTCTGGCTCACCCAGCAGTCTGAGAGGTCCTCCTGGCAGCCTCCTGCAATGCTGACTTAGGGTTCTGGCCTCTGTCATCTGGAAGTCTTTCACTCCCTACCCTCCAGAGTGGGAGATTGAAAATGTGGAGAACCCGCAACTACTCTTGCTGTCTCACTAAAGACACAGTGTTTCTACCACCATCCTCTGGTCAAAAACGAGTCCCATGGGACCAGCCCTGCTGCAAGGAAGGCCGGGAAACAGAGCAAACAGTAGCTCTCACTGTCACAGCCCTCTGCATGTCTATAATCCTCTGAGTCCCTGAGACGCTGAGACCAGATTTAACAATTTTATGTCCCTGAGACTACAAACCACAATCAATAGCTTTCTAGTTTAACTCATTTATTAAGTAAACAGAGGGCCTGCTCTGATTCAGCATTGGGCCAGGCATAGAAGCTCAGTCTAGTGGTGGGGCTGGAAGGGAAGAGGGTGAGAAGGGATGACTGACCACTTTATAAATATAATACCATAGGAACACCCTGTAGTTGAGAATAAAAGGTAGACTAATGGGTGTGTGTGAGAGTGGATGTCGGAGTTGTGAGGACAAAAGGTTTCTTTGAGAAAAGAATTTTTTCTGCTAGGTCTTAAAGGGTGAGAGCAAACTGCCAGGAAAACGAAAAAAGAAAACTCTTCCTGGCAGGGAACTGTCTGTGCAAAAGCATGGAGGCAAGGAAGGCCTTGCTTGAGAGGGGTTTCATTAGAAGGTAGGGCACCAAGGTGGTATTGTGGTTGAAGGGTAGGTTGTACTTGCAGTTAGTGTATACAGGTGAACTGGAGTCAGAGGACAAAAGGGCTTGAACGTCATGTTCAGTAGATGTCTGGACTTCATCCAATGAGCAGCCATAAAAAGATTCTAAGTAGGCAAGAAAGACCAAAAAGTAACTTGAAGGGCAGTTTCAACTCCTTCCAAAGTTTCTGTTAGCCAACTTACCTTCCATTCTTTGATGTGGGTAGGACTTCTCCCAATGTAAAGAGCTCTGCACACTTAAATTTAGGGTGAGTATCTTATCCTCATCTTCCAAACAGATGTCCCATAAGCCTAAATATGTACATACTTCAAAGCCACTCTTCCTTGTCCCCTGGAAGAGGACATGTTCACATTTGAACACTGGTTCTGAGTGTCTAGGCATCTTTCTAGCCCTAAAGTTCTGGAGTCCCTCTGTAGGTTGAGATTATTGATAAAATGTATGGTTGTTTTTTTAAAAAGTAAAAGTGGGTATACAATCAGAAAGCGAGGAGAAAAGTCATTCCTGCCTGTAGCTTCTATGTGAGAAAGGGCCCATCTCCACCCCATCACTTTTCTGAGGGCTGTTCCTTGGGTAATAGGTGTCCGGGTAGGGCTGCTAGGCTTATTCCTATGACTCCTGGGGAACTAGAGGTCCAAGGGCTTCTGCCAAGTTGCCCTGAGCCATGCATAAAAGGCTGGGAGGGGAACCCTAGGCTTCTGACATTCAGGTTGGCACCCCTCATGACCACCTCACAGTGTTTAGCTTTGAAACAAAGCAAGCACTCTCCAAAGGCCTTCCAGAGGCCAGGGCCTTCTGAGTGTCCAGTGCCTTCCTGTGTCCTGGCATTCAAGCAACAGTGGGAAAATTTTATATGTGAGGAAACTGTAGAGCAGAGAATACTCAAGTTGCTAATGTCACACAGCTAGGGAGGAGACAGTCTCCAAAAGCCCAGCACTTTACACAACTCAGAACCAATATGGAGTGGCTGGCTGAGTTTGAGATTCATAGGTCTCTCCAACGTTTGCAGTTCTCTTATGGTCAAGAGTCTAGATGTGGGACGAGAGTGGTCAGGCTGTCCCTAAGGTTTTATTATCACAGCCCTGCACAAAGATATCTGGGGTTAGTGGTGCTGAAAGGAAGCTAGCATCCACCAAGCTGTATGCCTGGCAACAAGGGGGCCTTATCCATGGGTGGAGGAGGTACCTTTTGTGTGTGTGTGCGTGCACATGAATGGGTGCTCAAAGGTGATTTCTACACAGGATTTGAGCCCATTGGCATTGAGGGCATCCTCTTTTCTAATCTGTATAAAATCACCATATAGGTTGGAAAGTGTCCTGGGAGGGTGGATATAAGTCAGGGATGGTAAACTGTTTTCATCTTCTGGGTCAACTCCACCCTGAGTGGCAACGCAGATGGCTGTGTTGAGAAGGAATCTGAACTCATGTCTGGGAAAGGGCTCTGTGCTCAGTGATTCCTGGCCTGGGTAGGGGATGGGCAGTGGTGATTGCAGGGAGAGTATTTGCCATTTTGCTATCATTGCTGTAAACTGACACCTTCTGTGTCAACACACAGCTCAAAGGAATCCAATGCCCAGTTCTGGCCCAGAGGAGAGGGGAACTTTAGCTTTTGCTGTTTATTCCTGAGGCATGGAGTGTGGGCCAGTTGAAGACGGTTAGGGATTCCTTTGTATCATAAATCACTATGAGACATGTTTTAGAGAAATAAGCAGCATCAATGTGCACAGGACTGTGAAGCTCCCTCTTCTTCTTGTCATCTCTGCCTGCTTTTTAAGCCCAAATTCAAAACTAGTTCCCCCATGAAGACCCACTTGCTCTTCTTTCTAAGGTTTTTCCTGCTTCTCTGAGCTCAAAGCTCTTAAAACCAACAAACACCCATCAGACCTGTTGCCTGGGCAACATTAGGGGCAGACACTTCTCTACATACACTCTCCTCCTCCCAACCACCACTCTAGATAAATCGAATATTACTCTTATTAAAATCATTAATGCTATGTATCCCTGCCACATGATTGCTTATTCACAGCTAGCAAAGTACTTTCTTGTTCACACCCTCATCTGACCCCATCAGCCACTAATTGAGAAAACTGAGGTTTACAGAGAGGGCAGAGACTTCCTTGAGGTCACTCAGCCAGATTTCTTTTCTCCAAATCCTGTCTTCCCTCCATTGTCCCATTCTGAAGACCACAGGGTAGACAGAGTCACCACAGAGGGAAGGGGGCAGGAACCCAAGTCTCACCTTGGACTTCCCTTCTGAGGACAGTGCCGCCACGCCAGGAGACTGCCAGACCAGGACCAATGAAGGGAAAGTTAGGATGTGGAGTGGATTAGGAGCAGGTGGCGTAGCTATCAGGCTTTCTGTGTGACCTGGGTTGAGCCTCTTTCCTTCTCTGGCCATTGTGCCTCTCCTCTATAAAGTAAAGGCTCCGGCTACAACCTTTGACATTTTAAATGCAAAGCTTTTTAATGTGTATGTGATGGGGAGTGGGGAGGTACAGAGTTTAGCTATGGCCCAGTCTTCTGGGCCTAGTACTCAGGTCTCTGACACCCATCAGGTCACCCTTCCTAATCACCCCACCCCCATCCAACAGGAGGTGCTGTCTCAGGGAATCCTGAGAGGTCGGCTGAGGAGTTGACCTCAGGTCAGTCGCTGCTATCTAGGCAAACTGCCTGTCAGTTGCTCAAATTTATTGATCACCCACTGGGTACAGAGCCCACATATTAAGCAGGTGTGCTGTGGGCAAAGAGAGGGAGAAAAATAAAAAACCAAAGCAGGATTCAGTCTTCAAAGGGGAGCATAATCTGGCCATCCTTCCATCCGGCTATTTAACCATTGACTTAGCAAAGAGTTTTAGATCATCGACTACCTATGTATGCACCAGGTCCTGTGTAAGGAGTGGGGGTGGCAGGAGTTGTGAAAGGGATAAAGGCCATCAGTGTGTTCACCAGGTATGATAAGCACCCTCACAGCATCAAATCACTCTGAAGGACAAGGAACCCAAACCTCGTGTCTCTAAGCAGGTGTCAGACTCAACTGTCTCAGGCTGAGAACCATGACAGAAGGGTTTTGTGTGGCTAGCAGTTTAGTTCACATGTTCCATCACTGCTTGTTTATTGCCTTATACCTGGTGGTAACAGCCTGACCCCTAAAGCGATTTGAATTTGCTACTCACACTAGGACTACCTTCAAACTAACAGGACTACCCTTGTCCAGGAGAAGAGTGGGAGGCAGAGACAGAGAGCTCTAGCTGGAGGTGTTTCAGGGTGTTCTCTGGGCTCCCCAACTGCCTGCTTGTGTGATTAGAGGATGTCCCCTCTCTGAACAGAAGTTTTCTGTATAAACTCCAGGAAAAGTCCGGGTCAGTGGTTCCAAATTCTGTCCACCACCATGCCCCACCCTGGAACCTCAAAGATAGTAGCAGAGTTCTAGAGATGACCCCAAATATTTTCAAGAGTAAAATGGTTTTCACACACATTCTTAATGGTGGGTGTGTGTACCTTTTCTTTAAACAAATAGATTAACACTGTTGTAAAATATAAAGGGTACTGTATAGAAGTTTCTCTGATAAATAAAATATTAAGATATGATTGGTATATGAGCTATGGTTTGTATCAATAATTGCAAATCATTTCATAGACAAAATCTTTAAAAACATGATCAACTGAGACTGAACAACATTGAAGGGGCTCTTGGTTAGTGACATGGTAGAAAAGAGCTTCATTGGTCTTCACTGACGTCTTTTCAGGTCCAAGTACCCACAGATGTGGGTGGATGTAGATCACGGGAGAAATCTTCCTGGGGGCGGGTGGCAGAGGGTCGCTCTTTATGGGGTATCTTCTGATTACCAAGCTCAAATTGGTATGTTCACAAATATCCCCAGAGATTGGACCGTGACTGTCCCCATTTTACAGGTTCACTCTCAGAGCTTAGGCACTAGGCCCAGGTTATTTAGCAGGAAAGTGGCAGAGCTGGCATTTATATGTTGGTAGAATGGCACCAGAACCAGGTTTGAGGTGGGAGAGGTGACTCAGGTCCCCTCCAGGAGCCTTGACGCTAAGTTCCTGGTGCTGGTGCAGTGTAGGCAGCAGGTGACCACCTCAGACGAAGAGGCCCCAGGGCTTTAGGGTGAGTCAGGTGGGGGCGGGGGCTCACTCCAGGCATACTTGGACTAGCTGGGTTGTCCCGGGAGGCATGGGCTGGGGGTGGCAGTCGTCTTCCAAGCTCCCTCGGACCCATCTGGTGTCTTGGCGACTCGCAGGACCCAGGGATCTGGGGGGAAGAAAGGGAGGAGAAGCGAGGCTGGCCCAGAGCAGAAACAGGAGAGGGAGAGGGGGTGGGGAGAAGGCGAGGGAAGGAGGCGGGGAGTCCTTCCTGGGGCAGGAACCCGGGCCCCCCTTGGCAGAGTCGGCCAGCAAAGCGATTCTGCAGATGGAAGGAATTAAGTGAGAGGGGGAGGGTCCTACAGTGATATCGAGAGAAAGGGGGGAGAAGTGTGTGTGTGTGTGTGTGTGTGTGTGTGTATCTGGGAGGGGCGAGGGAGACAGAGACACAGCAGACTAGACGGAAATAGGACGGACAAGGAGACACAGAGAGACAGAGCCACGGAGAAATACGGGCGGGGAGAGGGGGGACACGGGATATAACAATCAGAGAGAAGGCAGAGTGTAAGACAGGTTGGGAAAATATAAAAAGAAAACCGAGTGAAAATGAAGTTATTGGAGAGGATTTGGAAAGAACGAGAGACAGAAGAGAGCCAAGAGCAGCACAAGACGAACTTGATCAATACACTGCTGTACTGAGTTCCCGCAGACTCCGGAGTAAGACTAGGGGCGCAGGGGAAGGGGTGGGGCCTGGAAGGGGGCCGCCCAGGGGCGGCCTTACACGGAGCTACATATTTAAATAAGCTCTATTCCCCTGTTTGCCCCGCCCCACTACTTTATATTCAATAAAAGAGCCAATGGGGGTCGAGGACGGTGCTAGAAGGGGAGCGGCCTCTGTGAGTCCCACCCCGAGAGCAGTCGCCGATGGGGTCAGCATTGAGGCAGATAGCGGATCACCGCGCGGGGCGGGGCGGGCAGAGCGAAGTGGGAGGGCCCAAAAGTTTCCTGCCCAACTTTCGCTGCCTCCTTCCTCCGCCCGCGCGCGCTGCAGCCGCAGTCCGGGGAGGCGGCGGCGGCGGCGGCGGCGGCTGCGGGCAGCGCGTAGGGCGCAGGGCTCAGGGCTCAGGGCGCGGGCGATCGCCGTCGGGGCGCGGGCGGCAGGCAGTGGGCGCAGGCTCCCCGGTGCCCGCCCCTCCGCTGGAGGTGGGGGGCGCAAGCGGGCTGCCGGGGAGGGGCCGGCACCGCAGCCGCAAAATGAGCCTGCTGTCGGCCATCGACACGAGCGCCGCCTCGGTTTACCAGCCCGCCCAGCTGCTCAACTGGGTCTACCTGTCGCTGCAGGACACGCACCAGGCGAGCGCCTTCGATGCTTTCCGGCCCGAGCCTCCCCCTGGCGCAGCGCCTCCAGAGCTGGCCTTCGGCAAGGGCCGCCCGGAGCAGCTGGGCTCGCCCCTGCACTCGAGCTATCTCAACAGCTTCTTCCAGCTGCAGCGCGGAGAGGTGGGTGCCCCTGCGCGCCCCCGCCCTCCGTCGACGGCATGGGGCCTTTTCCTATCTGCCCCGCTCTTCCTGGCCTGGCCTGGCTCCGTATTGCCCGGCCCCGCTTGGCTTGGCTTTGCTCAGCTCTGCCAAACTCTCTGCCCGAAGTCCCCGGGGCGCCGGGAGCGCGTCACCTCCCGGCTGAGCCCAGCCGGGAGCAGCTCAGGCGCGGGCGGGGTTCTCCCACCCCCTCTCCTAGCCCGGGGCACCCAACTCAAAGGGGTCAGGGGCGGGCCAGCTGGTTGGGGGGCTCCGGATTCTCTCCAGACAGTCAGGGCGCGGCCAGGGCGGGGAGCCCCTTCCAAGTGTCCTTCCCACACCCAACCCCATCCCCCTCTTGGCCACCGCTAGCTGGGACCAACAGAGAAGATTCTACTTCAGTCTCCTCTGGAGGGGCCTAAAATCTTTTCTCCTTCGACCTCGGTGATCGAAGTGCACCCTGGACAGCAGTGACTCGTCCAGAGGGCTTTTCCTGCCGTTCGCACACTGGGACCCCCAGATACATCCTCCAGCTGCTCGCCCTCCCCCAGCCACATAGGAAGTGGTTTTTGAGGGCTTGACCCCACAGACTGCGCTGTCCCCCGCCCTCCCAGCCTGGAAGGAAATGAAAGGGAAATCCTTTTGAGCTCTTGGGAGGGGGGCTAGTAGGGGAAAAGATTCCAGCTGCCCAGTGCCTTCTCTAGAAACCTGGGCCCGCTGCTTACAAAATCTGCTGTTGGGTGGATTCAGTTACAAAGTGGACGAGGGCATTTTCTTCCCCGGCTAGAAAAACACACAGACTGCCAGGAACTCACAGCCCCTTTTGAGGGTCTTCAGAGTCTTCCAATATACCACTCCTCTCTCTCTTCAGCTGGACTCCTCCTCACCCCCCCTCCCCCCTCCCACTCCTGCTGCATTTGTGAACTGCAGACACCCTTCTGTGGCCTTCATTCACTCCCCTTCTGGCAGCTCTCTCTGTAACAGTTCAGGGGGAAGGGGTGAGGGAGAGGACACACGCAAGGGTCATTTTCCTTCTAGACTTGAGCACACCAGCTAGTTTTAGGAGAGTCTGAGGCCTGAACATTTTGGGGAGTAGCCTGTGTAGGCACCAGTGTGCTGGGTGAGACAGAGGGTTGCCCTTTCTGGCTCCATCATGTGTTCAACTCTGCCATTATTGACTAGGGGAGACATGGACATATAAAATGCTGGCTTCAGGCTCCAGGTGGGCCAACACCAGGTGAGCTGAGAGAAGGACTGGTTGACCTGTGTTGGGCTGGTTGGGCACAGTTGAAGGAGAGGAGCTCGGAGAGGCAGCCTTTGGTGCCAGGAGAAAGAATTTGTATGCCAAAGCTCTTTGTAGACTGTAAAGCACTCTCCACACGAGGAATTGTTTTTGGCTGGGAATCTTTCTTTCTTGTAAGAGAATTTGCTGCCTCTTAAGGGAACTGGCTTTGGGAATCAGTGACTTTGGAGGACAGTTTGTGAGGTGTTTTTTCAGCGAGTGGGTCTTTTCAGTTGTCTTACCAAAAATTTGTTGAGCTTTGTGTGAGCCTCTAAGAATTCATTCATGGGCTCGTTGGGCCCAGATTAGAAGACAGACAGGATGACACTGTGTGAATGGTTGAGTGATTTCATGGAGGTCCTGTGGAGCCATAAGGGACGAGGGTAAGTGACCTACAAGTAAAGTGGGGGTCCCTAATCACCCCTAGTAGCCTTCCTCTGCTCCCATCCTATGGTGGCCTTGTTCCCCAAAGGTGGATCTCTGCTGAGAGGCCCTGGGAGGCCCTGGGAATTTTGGCCATCAGGAGTCCCTTGGGAGGAGGATGGTGTGCCTCGTCTTGGAAATTTCTGGCATCCAGGATCCTAGCAGGGTCTGCGTCCTGTCACTTCACTGCTGCTTACCTCAGTTTCCCCATGAAGAGGCACATTCCTTCGCTGGGGTCGGTGTAGAAAGAGCTAGACAAGGTTATCTAGGGCAGTGGAAAAAAGTCTTTCATGACCTAACTTTGGGGAACACCCCTGTCTCTGGGCCTTAGTTCACCTATCTGTTAAATGTAGTCTCAGTGACGTGCATGGGATTTGAGAGCTGTACAAACAGGAGAGGATGTGCCTACAGACAGATTGTGTTAGGGAGGTAACAAGGGCTTCTCCTGTGCTTCTAGGCCAGTGGCTTCCTTGGAGGGGCTGGAGGACTGTACTTGCTGACGTCCAGAAAGCTCTCTTGGCTTCAAGCTCACTTACTCTCACCCATCAGCCACTTCACCTCCTAAACCCTCTTGGAGCCCTAGCTGTGCTCCTGGGGACAGGCTTCTCCTGCATCTAGCACTTAGTCAGTGACCTAATGTGGATCCAAAATAGCCACTGGCTGAGAAGGCAAGAAAAATACCCCACAACTAAATGCTGTCAGGGGGCTGGTTGAAAAGGAAGCAGGTCGTGTGTGGACCGGAGGGGACTCTATGAAGGAACGAAGGGACCCAGCAGCGTTGCCATTCTGTGCGAGGCCTGGCAGTCCCGGTGGCAGTGCCTGTGAATGTGACTTGCATGCTGACTGCTGACCACAGCCTGTCTGCGCCAGTCCCTGTGCCAAGAGCCCACCCCCTCCTGCACCACCCCCAGGCTGCTCCCACCACAATAGCAAAATACCATGAATGCAGCTGGGATTTGGGCGGGGGGTGGGGGTGTTGAGGACATGGGGGCACAGAAGCCCATTGTGCCCCTGGAACCTCAGCTCTGGAAGCTGAAGATAAGCCAAGGGTTCTGAGTGGAACACTGGCCCTGGAAGCAGAGAGAAAGATGGCAGAGTTCATGTGCAAGTGCAGGAGCAAGCATCAGGAGGTGACTTGGATGCTTGGAGGTGTCCCTCAGCTTTTCAGCTTGTGGCGAGGGTACCAGGCCAAAGCAGGCACAGGCACTTTGTGCAATTTTTTAAAAAGGCATCTAGGTCTAGAAACTGGGCCCTGTGAACCCTCTTTCCAGCCATGATTTGTGACAACTATATGTCTTTGGAGAGAGACTCCTGAGGCCCTTGGCTTAGCACTATCTCTCTAGGTACTCAAGGAAGGCAGCTCTTAGAGGGAGGGGGAGGTGGGAGGCATGAGGTCTTCCCTGCCAAGTTTTATTTGGAATTTAAATTCACAGCTATGTATGTATGGTGGGACTCCACTTCCAGAAAAGTAGAATTATGACCTTGTTGAGCATTAGCTCTCGTGCTCCTCAGAGTGATGCCCAGAGACCCTCCTGGGTAGTCCCCGTACCCTCTCAAGGGGAGAGAGGTGGCTATGCCACCCCGGGTCAGATTAGGGAAGCCTCTTTCTTTCTCTCTTCCTCCAGGGATAGGTGTGGCTTGCAGATGTGGCCATATGGTCAAGTAATATTTTATGGGGTTTGTGGGGAAAGTCTTTGGGGTCAAATGCATCTAGAAAGCATAGCATACTGTCCCTCCTTCAGAGACACACAATGCCCTCTAGCACTGTAAAGGGTCTGAAAGTCCTGCAGCACAAAACCTACTGACCTTTCTTCAACCCAACATTTTCCATATCTATTTGACTGGAGCACATTTTTGGCACAGAACACCTAGCAGTGTTCTTTGGAACATCTCTAGACCCAGGGAACACTCCATCGAGGCAGACATCTCCCTTGTTGGATAGTTCCAACCCTTAGGAGGCTCCTTCTGGAGCTGTGAACCCAGGGGCTCTCCCCAGGTCCTAGCACTGTCTTCTGCAGCATTGAAGGACTCCCCTCCCCACTCTTTTACCACTGCATGTGGGAGATTTGAGAAAAGTGGCAAAGGTGTCACAAGGCTTAACAGATAGGGCTTCAGCAATTCTGCATAGACAGGACTCTTAGAACCCTAGGAGGAGCGACTATGGGGTCCTGTTTTAAAAGGGCCCAGGTCTTGACAATTCTTCTGAAGGTTTTGATGTGTCCCCTGTGCCCTCCACAGGGACAAATGAACCAAGGGGTCACATTAACAGTGTGGATGTGTAGAACAAAGCCACATACCTGTATGAGGATGGGAGTTTGTCTCACGGGGGCTCAGAGTGGGTTTTAGGAGCTGAATTTGTTCTTAGCAGCCTTTGCAATATGTATAGAGTGGGGTGGGGGTACAGACCCAGGTCCTGGGAGAAATGACCACTCTGGCCCAGACAGGAGTTTGAGAGGACACCTGGCTCCCTTCGGCCACCCCCAGGAAGCTGAGCTGTGACTCAAAAAAGGAGGACTGTCATTCGGGGGCCTATAGGCTGAGGTGGCCTGATCCACCCTCCATCAAGTGAAGTTAACTGGGTGGGCCTAGCCTGAGAGAGGAGACCACACCTCAGAGAACTTATGAGTCAGGTGGTAGTGAGGAAAGCAAGCGGCATTAGTAATTACTAATGAGCAGCGACAGAGAGCCAGGCTCTGGCGGCACCAAGAGGAGGGCCCTGTGGAGGAAATGCTCTTGAGTAGCAGTCGCTTACGCTCTGGTGGTACTTTAATCTTGGCCTCTCTTTCTTCATAGCCTCCACCTTCAGAAGAGAAAGCAGAGATCTGGCTGGTCAGCCAGCAAATCAGTGGCAGAGCCAGATCTAGAACTTGACTGTAGTCCAATTGCAGCAGTCTCAGTGGCTTGTCCTTCTGGTCTCCCGGGTGGCTCTCACCTGGATCATTCTTGTGGGTGCCAGTGCAGGGCAGGCCATAACTAGGAGCATTCTGTCAAGACTCAGTGCCTCTGACATTGCGTTCTTGATCCCAGACCTTTTGAGGAGCAGTAGCACTGGTCACGGGTACTGGGTTCCCTGCTGTGCCCCTGCTCCAGCCACTCCTCAGACACTCAGCATGGGGCTCCATGGGATGTGAGTCCAAGGACAGCCTTGCTTGGGAGAGGCAGAGGAGATGGACACTGAGCACTTCCTATACTTTTGTCTCATATTATAGCCTGTGTGTAGCATCCACATTGTCTAGATGGGGAAACTAAGTAAGGCTCTTCAAGAGGAGGATGAAACAGTAGGGAAATCAGTGGTAGATGAGAGCTGTAGCTTAGCTCTCAGGATGAATGAACTGTCCTGTGTGTGTGTGTATGTGTGTGCGTGTGTGTGTGTGTATGTTTGCAGTCGTAGCATCTGATCATTCGTCAGTGCCCAGGACGCACTAGGTGCTCAGTTAATGTTTACTAGGTAGATGGGTGGGAGGATGACTTGAATTGAACCTTCTCCTCTTTTCCTCCCCCAGACTTGCAATTATGTGAACACTTTCCTCAGTCTCTTAACCTCTCGTTTTATCTCACAGAAGGAATGTTTGGTGGGATCTTGGTTAATTGGAAAGAGGATTTGGGAGATGGTGAAACCTTGTCCCTAGAGGAGTCCTAGCGGAAACTTAGGTGTGCTGATGGTTCTTGACCTTCTTTGAGAATCTGAAGATGCCTAAAGCTTCTCTCCTTTTCACAATGCACACAGCACAGCATACATGCCCATGCAGGTGCACATGGTTGTGCATGATTTCAAGGGGATCATGGTGTCCTCATGTCAGCAGTGGAGTCCTAATCAAGGTCTTCTGCTATCGAGGCTGTGAGCCTCAGCAGTACCCCAGACTGACCAATATTAGAGTCCCGACTAGTCCTCAGATTCTGATTCATGCTTTCTGCTTTCATTCAATGAATGCATTCTAGGAGGAGCATCCTGATCCCCAGTGCCTGTGCTGTAGTTGGGCAGAGGGTTTCATGGCTGTGAACCGTGAGCACCTGTCACGTGATTCATGACTCGGGTAGGAGCAGGAGGATGTAAGTGGGGAGGGGGTGTCTCCCCTGTGTCCTCTATGCCTTGCCCTGCTGCCACTGTTCCTCCATCTCCTGGTCCTTTCCCCATTTCGCTCTCCCAGCTCCTCTACCCAAAAGAACATGGACTGCTTATTTAAATTAGAATGTATCGTGGAGCACTGGCTGTGTTTTGGAAATTGTTTTTTGCATGTCCTGAGTGAACGGACCTCCAGGAGGCAATGGTGCCCTTGGTGGTCCTGGGCAAAGTGTTGCCTGGGTGAAGGTGCTGGTTCTGCCACCTTCCTGACCTACAGGTCAGCTTTGGACCGTGGAAACAAACAGGAGCAGAGCTGGAGTCCGACTGTGGCTAGGGAAACCTTCCCTCCAGGTGTGGCTTCATTTTCCCATTGGCCAACTCCTTGCCTTGACAGCCGGTTGTCTTCTCCTCTCCCTGAGCCCAGCCCACATCCACCTCTGCTCGTGTGTACAGGGTGCGTGCCTGTGAGCGTGCACTTGACTCTGGGGCTGAAGCCCCAGATTGACCCTAGGGGTAGTAGGAGTGCAGACCTCTTGGAGAAGGGGTGGAGTCATTTGTGAGATAAGTGGTTTCCTGTCTCAAAGAGAGAAGTATGGGTGTATATGTATGTGCAAGTATGTGTATGCGTGCATGCATGTCTGTGTGTGTGGGGGGTACAGGGGAGACTTTTGGGATAAGAAAGCAGTTGTGTTCAACTGATGAAAGAACCCCCACATAGCTGGGGACGAGGATCAGAGATTTTCCCCTCTGGGTTCATCTCAGGCCTACAGGGCAGGGCTCATCGTTTGCTTCGGCCAGAACTCCTCGGGTGCTGCCCTTCTCATTGCCTCACCCACTACCACGTCCTTCCCTGCAGGTGTTGCTCCGTGTCTGCCTGCTGTCCCTGCCTTTTCACTCTGCACTGGTGTCTTCTCCCTCTAGGCTGGTCTTGGAAGCTTCTGTCTACCTGCCCTAATTCTGGCCTGTCTCCCACCTACTGTGCCCTCTTACTGTCCTGGTGTGGGGGGCGGGTTGGGGGAGAGGAGGAACACAGCTTGGCAGGCTGAGTCAGCCCTGGAAATCTCTGCCTCTGCACCCCAGATCCCTCAGCAGAACCACCAACCCCAGGGCCCAAATCCCTCACATAGACCAGAAAACCCAGTGCCTCATCTTGCCAGTGCCGAGGGGCTTGGCAATATGATGTCACAAGGCCTCTGTGCCAAGGAGAATGGTTCATACCTGGCGTTTTCCTCTGGTTCCACTTCCTGGAGGGGAAGCCAAGCCTTGGAGGCCGTGTTGTGGATGGAATATAATAGGCCAGCAGATCTGGGTGAGTGTGAATCTCCTCTCAGCTGCACACTTGGGCAAGTTCCTCAGCCTCGCTGAGGACTAAGAAAGGGAAAGGATCTGGTCAAGTATGTGACACAACTAATATCAGAATAAACTTAGTGTCTTCCCATCTAACTTTTCCCAGCCACCAAGCCAGAACCTTGGAGAAGTTCCAACGATGGATAGGAGTCTGATACTCTGTTCCCCAGATGTGGTGTGAGGCTCCCACACTTCCTACTGGCTGCTTGGGTCACTGACCTAAGGAGGAAGGACAGGTGGTTTTTTTTCCCCCAGGCCAGTGATTTGGGCCTTGATGGCCCAGGGGCTTCCACCCATCACACTAGTGGGCTGCTCTCAGCCAGTACCCAGAGCAGCTTAATCCGGGGGGAGACCACCCTCCAATTTGGTCCATAGGAACCTGGTGACCTCAACCTAATTCCTTCAAGGTGTTAAGGCATCCGTTCTCTCTTCTGTCAAGTGGGGCTCCCAGGCCCTTCCCTGCCTGGGATTATCTGTACCCAGGACCACCACAGATGTAAGGAGAGGCTCTGGAGTGACAAGCATGGCAGAATCTTTGCCTTCAGGATGTCCAGCCTTGTGGAGACATGAGGAGGCATCACATGGCAAAGAGATTAGAGACAGACTTCAGAGCTCCTTCAGGCAAGGACAGAGGAGTCATGGGGTGGGCCCACCCCACCCACAGCACTGAGGGACAGGGCTATGGCAAGAAGGTCCAGGAGACCTCTGGAGGAAGCTGGGGCCTCCGTGGCCAGCAAGACCTCAGGAGCTCCCAAATCTGAGCTATCACACTGTCCTGTGGAGTCTGAGGCCTGAGTAAGAGGAAGGAGTGGCTTCAGGGCCCCACCACTAGAGTTAGAACCAGACCAGGAGCCGGGGCCTGGAGGAGGTTGGGATGGACATAGAGAAAGCCTCCTGGAGGTGGACAGCAAGTGCAGAACGGGAGACAGAAAAGCACTTGTTCCGTGGGATGCAGAGAGCAACAGCTCTGCTCTTGCAGAGTTAGGGGCTGCCTGATAAATGGAGCTTCTGCCCAGTCTTGCCCTCAGCTGCAGATGGCAGGACCTGGAACAGATGGCACCCTGGTCGATTAAGTGCCGTTTACATGCTGGACCCTGGGGGTGTCTTTCAGTACCTGGGTGTAGGACCTTAAGAAAGTAGGGCTGCGGGAATTATCAAGTTTGCCCACCTTCCCTGCTCCATTTTATAGTTTGCACCTGGGAAGCCCAAGCAGTCAGGCCTCAGCAGCCAGAGGGGAGGAAGCTCTGTGTGTCCTGGCTTTTGCTGTGTCCAGTTGCCACAGGCCATGGAAACATCTGAGAGGCCGACTCACCTTTCACCTCCATGGCCTGAGCTCCTCCTCGGACTTTTTCGGAGAGGAAACAGCTTGCTGCCCCACCCACCTTTTGCGACACTGGCAGGCAGGACTGGCCCTCGGGCCTGGCTGTGTGCCCTGGTCTGTGCCCCTGGTCCTCTCTAGGTCTCTGTTTCTCCATCTGTGAGAGTGAGGTTATATCAGCTCACCACTCGCTGTCCTTTCAACTCTAAGGTGGCATCCTCTTGAATTGGGGCTGGCGCAGCCATGGGGGACAGGCCAGAGGACTCTGGAGGTGGGAGAGGCAATGAGGAGAGGAGCTCTGGCCTCCCCTCTCTGACCTGGAGCTGCCTGTGTGACAGGGGCAAAGCTGGGACCCTCTCGAGATGTCGAGCTGCCAGGGGGAGGGCTGCCTGGGGATGCCAGCAGGGCTGCCCTTGGGCAGGAGAGTGTGGCTACACGACGAGGGGAAGGTTTTTCAGGGTGTAATTAGTGCACTTTCTGGCACCCACGAAACTTCCCCTTCCTCTCGACAATTAGCTGCCAAAACAGTCCTGATTCCTGTGGACTTGCGTCTATCTCATCCAGAAAAGAAAAGGAAAAAAAGAAAGAAAAAGGGGGGAAAAGAGGGTTGTTATTTGTGAAATTGCATTTCCCAGCCATGAGGGTGAGTCACGCATTTAGAGCTTCAAGTTTCGTGTTTGGATGAACTTTTCTCTGGGAGGCTGGGGCTATGCTGCCCTCCCTCAGGCCAGTGGGGTGGGGAGACGCCTGGAGCCCCATCTACTGGGAGACCTTGACAATTGAAAAGCTCAGGGGCTCTGCCAGGCGGTTCTACCTGAACTGCCTGGGAGAGCTTTAAAAATGCCTATTTGAACTTGGGGTGGGGTAGGGGGAGTTCGTGTTTAATGAGGACAGAGCTTCAGCTTGGGGTGATGAAAGTTTCTGGAGATGGACAGTGGTGATGGTTGCACAGCAATGTGAATGTATGTGATGCCACTGAACTGTACACTTAAAAATGGTTAAACTGGTTGATTTTGTGCAGGTATAGTTTACCACAACAAAAAGTGTGGACTCCAGGTCCTCAGTCCCAGGCGGCTGCTTTGGCAGGTCTGAAGTGGGGGCCACAAAACTATTTGTTAAGAGTTTCCCAGGTCACTCAATGCAAGTTGGAACATCAGCAATCTGTCCAATGGGGACAATGTCTCATTGTTCCCCATTGTGAGCATCAACTATCTTAATATGTGTAAATTTTTCAGGTCCTAGTACATAGCAGGGGCTCAGCTATCATCTAATCTCATTTCCATCAGAGCCCTCCCATGCCCCTTAAGGTTGTTCAGTGTTGGCTCCTACACATTCAGGGATGGGGACCCTCTGCCTCTCAGGTTGGGGCCCCCTATTTTGGGCCACCTGAGAGTTGGAGTTGCCCTCAGAATGCAGGGTTTGTGTGGTATCTTCCACTGGCCCTGGGCTTCATGGTGGCCCTGGTTTGTGGTAGAGCGGAGATGGTCATAGGCGCCTTCGCGTTCTGTGCCCAGTTTGCTGGAGGCCGGCTGTGTGGTGGGCCTGAGCCGCCCTGGATATGCTGTCTGTGGACTTCCTTCCAGATCCTAGGCTCTACTCTAAACCTGCATGAGAGGGAACAGAAGTTCAGAGAGGGAAGGAGCCCTGCTCCCAGGGTCACGCAGCAGGGTGTCCGGGGAGCCAAGGGGAGTGTTGGCACCCAGATGGTGAGGACTGTGTCCTCCAGAGGGTGAGTGCCAGATCCCCAGAGATGGAACAAGTAGGGAGGCTGAGGCAAACATGTGTGAGGGGTGGGCTTAATCCTGGTTATGGGGGGGGTACCTGGTCCCCTGGGGCCAGCTCTTAGCTCACCTTCATCCCCTTCTCGCACTGAGGGGACACAGAAAGAACTGTCATCACCTGGGCCCCTGTCTGCCCTATTTTTGTAAGGGAGACCGAGGCAGCTGTCTCTCAGGCTCTCCTCGCCCATCAGCCTGGGGACTCTGAAGAACAAGGCCGTGTCTCTCCATTTAGACCCAAGGCTCCCCAAGGCCTGTAGTTCATTCCTCGAGTTCTTGGGCACCTGAGCTGGGGTCTGGGGATGCCCAAGCCCATGGCCAGGTTTGCCATGGACCCTCCTGAGGAAGCTGCCTCTTTCCTGCCTTGGCCTCGCCTCAGGAAAGGGGGCCCATGGCCTCACCGCAGGCCCGCCTTCGCTAAATTCCACTGTGCCTGGCTGCGGAGCCTGTGACTCCTATAAATAGAGGGTGTATACACCAGGAGGGGGCCTGGGCCGCGTCTGCTTTGAAGCCAGGCAAGACATCTGGTTCCTGTCAACTGGAGGTGGGAGAGGTGGGCAACTTCCTCCCTGGGCTCCCGGAGAGCTGGCTGGCTGGGCAAGAGCTCCCCGGACACAGTCTGCACAGGCCTCGTGCCACAGGAGATCAGGCAAAGCACTGACTTGCCGTCCGCTCTTCTGTACAGTGGGAACTGCAGCATCTGACATTCCTCTTCCTCACAAGTTGAGGAAACTGAGTCAGCTCAGAGATAAGTGACTCGTCTACAGTCGCTCTGCCTGTCAGAACCTAGCAGGCTGGGTTCTGCTGTACTTGCTTGTCTCCTGGCAGTGTGTAAAGAACTAAGGATAATAATAATTATCGTCATCATCATCATCATCATCATCACCACGATCTTCACCACTTACTGAGTGGTTCCTAAGTGCCAGGCAGGAGATAAGTGCTATGCATTTGTGACTTCATGTTAGTCTTACAGAAACCCTAGGAGGTAGTTACCATTCCTGTTTTCCAGACGGGGCCTCTGCAGCCCAGAGTGGTTAACTGGTGTGCCATGGACATGCAACCAGAGTTGGATTAGAACTCAGGCTCCAGGAGGCCAGAGCCTACGGGCAGCTGCCAGGTCGTTATGAATTTACGTGTGTGTGCCTGTGTGTGAGTGCGTGCCCACCCATGGAAACTTCCCCGAGGTCATAGCTGCGAATGAGTGTGTCCAGGCCTTCCGGAGCCCTCACGGCCTCTGTCCCCGCAGGCACTGAGCAGCAGTGTGTACAAGAGCGCCTCGCCCTATGGCTCCCTCAACAACATTGCCGACGGCCTCAGCTCCCTCACCGAGCACTTCTCTGACCTGACCCTCACCTCTGAGACCCGAAAGCCCAGCAAGAGGCCCCCACCCAACTACCTGTGCCACCTGTGCTTCAACAAAGGACACTACATCAAGGACTGTCCCCAGGTAAGGCAGCCTGGCCCAGGTGGGGCTCGTGGGCTCCCTACTGACCTGTGTAACAGTTTCTATGGGTAGATGGGCCGGACGGGTGGATCAGCTCTCCACCTGTCCCCCGTCCCCTTCCATGAACAGTGGCCCTGCAGCTCTCTCTGGTCCCCACCTTTTTGTCCCTCTGGTATTTCTGAGATAAGTCTGGCTGGTATGAATGGGACAGAGGCTCAGCTTGGACCTGCACCAGTTAGGCAGCAATCTGGGTAGGGTGCCCCAAAATGAGGTTTTGGGCCTTGAAGGCCCTACCAGTCTTTCGGCCAGGGTGGGTCTTGTTACAGGGAAGCGGGATGGAGGCCAGCAGCCTCCTCACAGCTCTCTCCTGAGACCCCATCTGCTCACACTCACAGGGAAAGAATGTGGGCTCTGGGCCAGGAATCCAGATGTGCGCCCCCTCCCCCAAGCCCTACCTCTACCTCCTCTGCAGTCGGCTTCTCAACCTGCTGCCTGTGAGGACGGAGCAGGGCCTGCCATAACTCCGTGCCACCACAGTGGGTCTGGGCAAAGGCACTGTGGGACTGGGGAGGAAAGGGGACTGGGAGGTCAAGGGTGTGGGGAGCAACCCCTGTCTCTCACCAAATGCTTTGCCACCACTGAGTGGGACTTCCGAGGCTGACCCCACTCATGAGACAACCCCTGGCTCTCTGACAGATGTGGCTTTGGAATCCTGGGAAGAGAGGTTAACAGTTGTTTTAAATACGGTATGAGATTATCAGTGATTTTTCCCGACTATTTTTTCATATTTTCCTATGTTTTTATGATGTGGTACTACTTTATTTTATATATGTAATGGAAACGGAATCCTGTAAACTCAGAAAATCCATGTTGTCTCACCCTCCAGATGTTGGAAGCCGAGGGCCTGGCTGGGTGGGGCTGGGTCCCGCCAGGACCAGCGGGAGGCTGAGATGTGCTTCCCGCTCACCACTCCCATCACAAATGGTCATGCCGTGCTTTTTGTCCTTGTTACTTAAAGTACAGCCAAGCATAGCTGAATCCGTTGTTGCCTGGGGACTTGTCAGAAATACAGAATCTCGGGCCACCCCGGAGCTGCATTTTAGTAAGACCTGCCCACCTGGTGATTCATGTACACCAGTGATCTGGCCTTCCCCTACCCTTGGGCAAGAGAGGTGCTCCCTGGTTCCTGAACGGTGGGAGCTGACCCACGGGTGGCTGTTCTCCAGATCCATACTCCAGTGGGCCCTGTCTATCCCTCAGTATGTAGTGAGCTGGGGCCCTGGGCACAAGGGGATCTCAGCAGGTGAGGCCCTACCCCCAGAGGGTGTCTGAACAGGACAAGGGACAAACGAGCAACAAGGATCCAGATGGTCTTCAGAGTCATGTCCATAGCCCACCTAGTCAGCACCTCCCTGTGCCCTCCCCAGCTGAGGCCCCAAGCAGAAGGACTCTGCTCTCAAGTCATTCACAACAATACCTTGAAAACCTCCCTCCATCCTCTACTGCCCACAGTCTGTGAGGTGGGCAGAGCAGGACTTAGCCCCACTGAAGGACACAGGCACTGTGATAAGTGCCTCGAAGCATTATTGCATTCATCACACAAGTGCTGTATGTGTAAAGTGCTCTTATTAGCCCATGTTACACGGTGCTTTGTGTGAATCAGGAACTACACAGGATCATTGAGCTGGTCAGTGGAGGAGCTGGGATATTACCCACCTACCCCACCGGGCAGGTGACACTCAGACACCATCAGGGGATCTCGGGGCTCTGAGGAGGTATGCTCATGCTGGGCTCACAGCCTGGGAAGGCTTCCAGGGGAAGGAGGGCTTGAGTGGGGTTGGCGGGTTGATGGGAGAAGGGTGGCTGTGCCTCCCACAGTGTGACCACTATCCAAAGGCAACAGATGGTGAGCCAGAGGTGGCAGGCTGGTGAAAGAGTGTGTAAGTGTGCGTGCGCACACTGCCCTCTCTCCAGACAGAGCCAGAGCTCTTCTAAATGTGGGCACAGAGGGTCCCTTGCCCTCAGCACCTCTCACTTTCCAGCGCAGGACTAACCCTGGTTCTTCCTTCATGTGGGTTATACAGAGTGTTCACTTACCTTGTTCAGGGCTTATAACTCTCTGGAGAAGCAGGAGTCATAGCCCTACTCTACAGTTGAAGAAACAGTCTCAGGGAGGTGGAGTGCTGAGGAGAGGGCAGATGAGCATGAGCACCCCAGTCTTGGGGCCTCCGTGCTCTGGGCCTCCTGGAGAACCATGCCACTCCAAGTGAGGCGCCTGCAGCCTGCGGAGCCTCAGTGTCTCCTTTGAATGGGTAGAAGCCCTCTTCTGGCCCCGTCACAAACCTGATTCTGTCTGGGACGCCTGCAGGCCCAGGTATCTCCCTCCAGCCTTCACAAGAAGTAGGAGGGGAAGGGCTTGAAATATCAGTTTCACCATTGGTAAAATGAGGCTAATGAGGACACTGACTCATGGGATTGTGAAGGTCCGTTGAAATAATGCATGGAAAATGCTTAGCACAATTCCTGGCACACAGTGGGCACTCAGTAAATGTTGGCTAGCATTATTTTTTTCTCCCTTAGGTCACAATGGAGAGTGCACCCTCCTGGCAAGGTTCTAGGTATTTTGGCAGGCTGGAATTCAGTTGGATGCCCCCAACCTCTCACCTGACCACAAGCTCAGGGGCAGTGCTGGGCTAGATTCACCTCTGTACCTCTCACTGTCTGACTCCCCATGCCAGCTCAAGGAACCACACATAGGAGGTGCTCAGTGCAAGCCTTCCTGGATGAATACATGCATGGACAAGGGTTTTTAAGGCATAGAAAACTTTGCTTTGAATAAAATATTACAAAAAACTCAGAATATATAATATTTAAAAGTGGAGTGCTTATTTTGGTAATAACTTGATGAGATCTAATTTACATACCATATAATTTATCTATTGAAAGTGTACAACTCAATGATTTTTAGTATATTCACAGAGTTGTGTAACCATCAGTACAACAGTTATAGAACACTATTATCGCAGAAAGAAACCTCACTTTCTTTAGCTGTCACCCCCTATTCCTCAGCCCCTAGGCAGCCACTAATTTATTTTCTATCTCTATAAATTTGCCTATTCTAGACATTTCATATAAATGGAATTGTATAATACGTGGTCTTGGTGCCTAGATTCTTTTGCTTAACATATTGTTTTCATGCTTCGTTCATGTATTATCACTTATCAGTTCCACAGTTTTGTAAGTGTTCATTCTGTTCTATTTTCTAGAAGATTTTGTGAAGAATTAATATTAGTTCTTTTTTAAATGTTTGGTAAAATTCATCTGCAAAACCATCTGAGGTTGGGCTTTCTTTTGTGGGTAGATTTTTAAAATTACTAGTTCAATCTTTTTACTTTTTATAGGTCTATTCAGATTTTCTATTTCTTCTTGTGTCAGTTTCTGTAATTTGTGTCTTTCTAGGAATTTGTCCATTTCATCTGTTATCTAATTTATTGGCATACTGTTCTTTATAATATTCTATTGTAACTGTATTTATCTCTGTAAGCTTGGTATAATGTTCCCCTCTTTCATTTCTGATTCTTGTAATTTGACTCTTTTCTCTCTTTTTCTCCTTAAGTCTAGCAAAAGTTTTGTCAGTTTCGTTGACTTTTTCAAAGAACCAATTTAGGGTTTAGTTAATTTCCTCTACTATTTTTCTATTTTATTAACATTTTAATCTATTAAGAAATTGTGGCAAAATTGATATAACACACAATGTACCATCTTAACTGTTTTTAAGTGTATAGTTCAGCGATGTTAAGTACATTCATATTGCCCTGCCATTGTCACTTCCATCCACCCACAGAACTTTTTTTATCTTGCAAAATGGAAACTCTGTTCCCATTAAGCAATAACTCCCTCTTCTTTACTCCCCTAGACCCTGGCAACCACCATTTTACTTTATTTCTCTATGAATTTCACTGCTCTAGGGGCCTCTAATAAGTGGAGTCACACACTATTTGTCCGTTTGCAATTGACTTATTTCACTTAAAATGTTCTCCAGGTTCATTCATGTTGTAGCATCTGACAGGATTTCCTTCCTTTTTAAGGCTGAATAATATTCGTCTGTGTGTGCATGTGCGATCCACATTTTGTGGATCCACCACATTTTGTTTATGCATTTATTCACCAACAGTCAGCTATTGCTTCCACCTTTTGGATATTGTGAATAATGCTTCAATTAACATGGATGTACAAATATTCCTCTGAGTCTTTGCCTCCAATTTTTCACTCTAATCTTTATTATTTCCTTCATTCAGCTTGCTTGGTTTAGTTTTCTTTTTCTGGTTTCTTTTTATATGTACAGTACATTATCAGTGAGTGTTGCTTCATTACAACATTGATGAGGTACTGTTGGAAGTTAACTGTTATTTATATCAATTATCCTATGGTAAAATTGGTTTCATTATTCATCGTTTCACTTAAAGTCATAGAATCTATCAACGATGTTAAGTGAGCACTTACTGTAGATGTTTACAACTATACATTTTCCTCTGAGCTGCACCCTATAAGTTTTGGTATGTCGTATCTTCTTCTTAACTTACCACATGTTATTTTCTGATATCCCTTTTTTTCTTTGACCCACTAGTTATGTAGAAGTATGTTTTCAGTATCCACATATGTATGAGTTTCCTAGATATCTTTTAAAAATGATTTCTAATTTTATTATATTGGGGGGTCACAGAACATACTGTATATTATTTCAACACTTCTAACTTTATTGTGAATTGTTTTATAGCCTGGCATGTGGGCTATCCTAGAGAATGGTTCACGAGCACTTAAGAAGAATAATCTGCTGATTTGGGTGGAGTGTTCTAATAGATGTCTGTTGGGTCTATTTGGTTTAAAGTGTTGTTCGGGTCTTCTGAACCCCTGTTGATGTTCTGCCTAGTTCTTCTGTTCATTATAGTAAGTAGGGGTATTGAAATCTCTATTATTGTTTTTTTTAAGATTTTTATTTATTCACTTTAGACAGAGGGGAAGGGAGGGAGAAAGAGAGGGAGAGAAGCATCAATGTATGGTTGCCTTTCATGCGCCCCCTACTGGGGACCTGGCCCACAACCCAGGCTTGTGCCCTGACTGGGAATCAAACCAACAACCGTTTGGTTAGCAGGCCAGTGCTCAATACACTGAGCCACACCAGCCAGAGCTATTATTGTTTAATTGACCATTTTTTTCTTCAATTCTGTCCATTTTTGCCGTATGTGTTTTGATGCTTTATTATCAGGTTCATCTGTGTTCATAATTGTATTTCCCTGATTGGTTGATCTGTTCATTTTTAATTGATTGATTGAGAGAGATCCATTCACTGACCCACCCACTCATGTATTTACTGGTTGCCTCTTGCATGTGCCCTGCATGGAGATTGAATCTGCAACCCTGACGCGGTGGGATGATGGTCCAAGCAACTGAACTACCCGGCCAGGGCCATCATTTTTATCATCATAAAAATACCCTCCTTATCTCTGGTAACATTTTTTGTTTTAAAGTCTATTTTTTCTGATATCAGCAGAGCCAGCTATTTTTATGGAAGCTGTTTACATGATAGATTATTTTCCTTTTTTTTTTTTACTTTAAATCTGTTCAAATCTTTGAACCTAAAGTGCACATCCTGTAGATAACATACAATTGGACCTTGGTTTACTTTTTATTCAATCTGACAATCTCTGCCTTTTGTTTGGATTGTTTAATCCTTTCATATTATTGATAATGCTATTATTAATGCTATTATTGATATAGTTGGATTTAGGTCTGCCATTTTACTTTTTGGTTTGTAAATTACTCCTGTTTTTTTCTCATCTTATTCCTCCTTTACTGTTTCTTTATGCATTAAATGATGATTTTTAATGTAACACTTAAATTTCTTTAATGATTTTTTTTACTGTTGTTAAAGCTATTTCCTTAGTGATTGCTCCAGAACTTATCTTATACATCTTAACTTATCAGAATCTGTTTCCCATTTATACTAACTTAACTCTAGTGACTAGTACGCTTACATAGCTCTAGTCTTTTTTTTCTTGTTTTTGTAGCATTATTGTTAATACATTTTACGTCTATATATGTTAAAAATTCAACAATACTTGTTATAACTGTTTTATATAATTTTGCCTGTTTTAAAGAAGGTAGAAAAAGAAAGGAAAGCAGTGATATAATTGCTGTATTGAGGAAGAGAGACAGGGAGAGGGAGCAAATGAGCACATGAACTGTTTGTCAGACTAGCCTTCTTACTTCCCATTCCCGGTTCTTCTTCACTTGTTCCTGCGTAGATTCAAGTTACTTACCACCTGGGGTCATTTTCTTAGCCCAAGACAGATTTGCACCCACCTGCCTCTTTTGTGCTGTTATTAGCAAATATATTTATATATGTTACAGGACAAATAGTATAATTTTATGCATACTGTTTTATAGCATTGCTTTCTACATCAGCTAAGAGAAGAAACAAAAGGAAATATGTATTTATACTGTCTTTCACATTACACAGTCCCCTTGTCAGTGCTCCTTGTTTTCATTCATATTTATTTGCATTGCTGTTTGGGTCACTTGCTATCAGCCTGAAGAACTTCCTTTAGTATTTCTTGAAAGGTTGGTGTGCTAGCAATGAAACCTCTGCTTTTGTTTACCTGCTATCTCACTTTCATTTTTCAAAAAGATAGCTTTGCTTGGTATAGAATTTTTGGCCGACAGGTTTTATTTTTCTTTGAGTACGTTGAATATGTTAGCCTACTTCCCTTTGACCTCCTTTATTTCTGATGAGAAGTCAGTTGTTAATATTATTGGAATTCCATTATAAGTGATGTCATTTTTCTCTCGTTGCTTTCAAAATTTCCTCCTCGTTTAGCTTTCAGCAGTTATTATCATGTGTTCATTGTGGGTCTCTTCATTTTTATTTTACTTGGAGTCTCTTGAGTTGCTTGGATGTGTTGATTAAAGTTTTTCATCAGATTGGGGAAGTTTTCAGATATTATTTCTTTGAATATTTTTTCTGTTTCTTTCTCCACTCCTGTGAAGTGATTTTTAAATCATCTAAATATCTTAAAAATGGCCTAATTGGGAGTGGAATGTGCAGAACCCTGAGCTAGCCCTTCCTAGCCCCTGAAGTTATTCATGCAGCCCCAGGGCTCTGAGGAGGGCACAGTGAGAATGCTGTTGAAGCATACACTGCCGATGCCCCAGGTGGTATAACACAGGAACCAGGGGACGGAAGCCTGTGTTTTCCCAATCTTAAGCATGTGGTAGAGGTATCAAGAGCTCAGATCATCAGACCAGTGGGGCTTCTCATAGATCCCTGGGTCAGTGTGGGGGCACTGGGTTCTGCAGGAAGACTGGGAGACCTGAAGCAGAAATGCAAGGTGCTGGAGACCAGTTTCCAATTTTGCTGAAGGGCAGCCCCTCTCATGGGGTGAGGCTGTGCCTGGACTAGGGCCTATCTCCAGCCAATGCCAGGACTGGCTCGAGTAGTCTACGGAGTCAAAAATGTTTACCATGCTGTTCTTGAAAAGCCTGCTTCTACTGTTGTGCTAGGCCTCTAGTTCAAGGGTAATAATAACATTAACAATAATAATAATAGTCTCTAAGCATTGAGTTTACCATTGAGTTTAGCATGTTTTATGCATCAGCTCATTTAATTCTTAAAAAAACTCTTATCAGTCAATTGCCAGATCATAAAACTGAGGCCCAGAGAAGTTAAGTGACTTGCCTAAAGTTACGCAGCTGGTGAACAGCAAAGCTGGAGTTGGAACTTGGGTCTTCCTGATTCAAGAGCCCGTGCTTCTCAAACTAGGTTCTACTACCTGCCTTTGCATCCAAACTTTGATCTCCGCTATCATTCTCAGAATGTCAGAGTTTTTTAAAAGTTGGGTTGCTGGAAATGAAGAGGGACAAGGACAATGTGGGCAGAGGACATACTAGGCTTGGTCTGGCCAAGTTGGTGTGTCTAGTAGATTCTACTTCTGGTTCAAGCCCAGGGCGTCTGCTGTCTCAGTGCAGTTCAGGAGGCTAGGGGTGGGTGGGGGCTGCCCACTGGAGTGGCTGCAGAGATCCCAGGTGGCTGTAGAGGGTCATGGTAGCTACCTACCTGCCTGGGCATCTCATGCTGGCCTCTGCACACCAGTGCGGCAGGACTGTGAAGACCTGAGCAGCAGCGCCTTGCTCTGAGCCAGGTGCACTTGCCTGCATAGGTATGTGGGTTTGTGGTGGGGATTTGGCTCAGTGTCACACCTGTGCCCAGGGCACACAGCCTGTCTAGGAGAGCAAGGCCCAGGACCTACTACAATCCCCCAACCTTTCCTGAGCTCCTACAGTGTGCCAGGCCTGTGCTAGATAAGGCCCCACCCCTATCCTCTGTGGGACAGACTGAGATATGGTTGGCCATTCAGGGTGATCAGGGCTACAGCTGAGGTTTGCAGTGAGAAACCAGCTCTTCCTGGGCTTCATGGGAGGCCTCTGAGAGGAGGAGTCTGGGCCTGAGGCAGGGAAGGCTTCCAAGCAATTGTGTATATAACGGGAGTTTGCTTTCCGAGCACTGCGGGCCCTTGGTGACAGCTGGCACTCTGGGTGCCTGGGGGGAGGAGCAGGAGGTGTGGCTGCAACAGGTGGTGAAAGGCCTGTGTACCAGGCTGCACAAACTTGGACTTTATCTGGAGGGAAGGGAAAGCCATGCAAGCGTTTCAGGTGACACGCTCAGATTGGCATTTTGAAATATCACGCTAGTGGCAGGTTAGAGGCCAGGCTGTAGGAGGCAAGACTGCTAGCCAAGCCAGTCCAGGAACGTGGATAGAGGGTAAAACCAGATATAGGGCAAGGGTGAGCCAAGGTTGGAGATGAGGGGACAAATTCTGGATGCCACAAAAATGTAGCATCTGTGGGGTATAGAGACCATGAGGGTGAGGGGAGGAGGGATAAAGTGTCAAAGGAGGCTACCAGCTTTTTGAGGTGGCCACCTGGGCAAGTGGGGTGCTCCTAACTGGGATACACATTTACCTGCCTGAAAAGATAGGCTCTCCTTCATTTATTCATTCAGCAAGTATGTATGGAGCACCTATAATGGGCTGAGCATTTACAGATGCTACAGGGAACATACCAGAAAAGGTTTCTGCTGTCCTGGAATGTGCCTTCTAGTTGGTGAAGTTAGACAGTGAGCACAAGTTAATAAGATAAGTATAATAAGATATCAGACAGCAAAAAGTGTTCTGCAGAAGCTGAGTGGTTTGACAGAGAACTCCAGGCTGACTTCTCCAGGACAAATGGCAGGCCTGTGATTCCTTAAGTGCCCACAAAAATGTTTTAATGTTTATTTACTTTAAAGCCAGAAGAAAAGAATAAATGTAATAATAATGAATGCAGCCATGGCCAATGTGGCTCAGCTGGTTGGAGCATTGTCCCAGAACGGAAAGGTTGTGGGTTTGCTTCCCAGTCAGGGTACATACCAGGATTACAGGTTCGATCCCCGGTCCTGGCACATAGAAACCCCGGTCTGGGCACATACAGGAGGCAGCCAATGGATGCTTCCTTCTTGCATTCTCTTTCTCTCTCTCTAAAAGCAATGAAAAAAATGTCCTTAGGTGAGGATAAAAATATAAATATTAAAAATAATCTTGATAATAATCTAGCCTGGATAATGTTTGTCTTTACACCAATGCAGCCATAAAATATCATTTTTAACAACGTATATGGAGGAATGGGCCCAAAAGACGCATCCTGTAGCCCTGAAGAAGATCTGCAGGCTGCTTTCGATTGGGTGGCCACCACGGGCCTCTCTGAGGGCCACCACAGGCCTCTCATGTGCAAACTCCAGATATTACCTTCTATCTAAAGGTCAGATAGGGTTCAGGGTCCATAGCCAACATAAGGACCCTGATCTTAGGGAAGGGACGTCTCGTTGAGGTCAAAGGAATAGCTTCAAGTTTTTAACCCAAAGACCAGAGTTCAAGTTCCAACTCTGCTACTTACCTCCTATGCAACCTTGAACAAGCCATTTAACCTCTCCTCATTTCTGAAATGTATCTGTAATTTGGGGCCACCTTTCCTCATTTCTGAAATCTATCTGTAATTTGGGGTCAGTGCAGGGCTTCCTGCCCTAATAGTCCACTCATCACCTCTGTAGGAAGAGAGACTGGGGTGCAGATGGGGGCAGGGCATCCAGGACCTGGCGTCCTTTCCCTAAGTCCCCTGTCCACCCTTCAGAGTGGTCAGGGCCAGCCTCACCCAGCCTGGTAACCATCCATCAGGCGCTGAGCTGAAAGCAGAAATTCTCTAAGCCCTCAGCCTCCACCACTCCCAAGATATCCTTGGGGGGCAGGTTACTCCTGTGAAGGAGGCTTGAGGGGTGTCGTCACCTGTGCCTCCTGTGTCCAGCTGAGGACGGGGCTCTGTGAGGGGTCTGGGGAGTGCCTGAGCCTAAGGGAGCTGCCATTCCTGAGTCAGCATGTCCAGGGCTGCTAACGAAATCCAGATGTCAGACAGAAAACAATCAGCACCCCCACCCATCTGGCAGCTCGTGTTTCTTGGAGATTGCAAAAGAAGAAAAATAGAGCAGGGAAAGAATCGAATCCTAGAACAGCTGAAACCTTAGAGGAAGAGTGTAAATAGTTTCAGGGTCCTGCTGAGGGGAGGGACAGGAGGCAGGGGGAAAGCAGAGGCTGGTCCAGACCCCCTTTTCCCTCACCCCGGTCTTTGTAGCACTCTGGACCCCACTCCTTGCACCTCTCCCCAGGTCAGAGCAGGCTGGTCCCTGTAGGGTGTCCTAAGGAGGCAGGGAGGGCCTTGGGCCACCAGTCCATGTCTGACCCCTGCCTGGGGTTCCTGATCCCCCCATTCAGGTGCTGACCTCACTGCAAGCCTGGGTTTCATTGGGCCCGAGTGGCTGAATCCTGGGGAGGGACAAGCAGGGGGGACTGAGGCCATGTAAGATTTTCCCCATAGAACCTGGAGCCCAGGGCTGTTGGTTGGCTTGGACCCATCAGTGTGCTGGTTGGGGAAACATGTTTTCTCACAGCACAGTGCAAGGACTACGTGTTATGAAAGATCAATAGAGGGAGGAAGGGAACAGGTGGGGAGGGAAGGCAGGGAAGGAGGGAGGAACAGGGGAGAGAAGAAGGCAGGGCGAGAAGACCAGCAGCGTCAGGACACGACTGCACTGAGGGAGACCCAGGCCAGGGCCTGTGTGCAGGACAAGCGTCCCTGCAAGGGCCTTACTCGGGAACCTGGGCTGGTGCACAGCGGAGTGGCCTGGGCCCTGCCATTCCAGCGCTTGGCACAGAACGTGAAATGTCGCAAGTGCCCAGAGAGTGCTAGCTGGGACGGTTGCTGCTGGGGATGGTGAGGTGACTGCTGACGCTGGCGAAGTCCCCAAACCAAGGCCCTCTCTTTGTGCCTCAGTGAGGTGAGCATGGCCTCAGAAGCCAACCCACCTGGGTTGAACCCCCGCTTTGCCTCGGACCAGCTGGGGGCCTTTGGGAAAATTAAATGTCTCTAGGCCTCAGTTTTCTCCTCGGTAAGATGAAGATAATAATAACCTTCCCCATGGGAAGTTGTGAGGATAAATGAGTTATTTTATACAAAATGCTTAATAGAGAGCCTGGCACCTCATGGGCACCCTGGCACTGCTATATGCTGTTGTGACTATGTTAGGGACCGTCATTATTATTATGCCTCAGCTCAGCTGGTTTGAGGCGTTCCAGAGGTGCTACGGGTCTGTGGGGGTCACCAGAGGGGACTCTGGCCCTTCATCCCACCCTCATCCCACAGAGGGGGGCTACCGTGGTGATGGACTGCAGGAAGGCCATGTGACAAGGCTGTGCTTTCTCACGCTCCTTAGGGTGGGGGTAGGGGTAGGCTCTGGTGACTTTGGGTCACCCAGGTTGGCTGGAAGGGTAGACAGGCAGGGACTGGGTCCTGGATGCTCTGCTTGGCCCATGTGGGTGCTCTAGGAGGAGGGGTGGTAGCCATGGCTGGAAGATGCCCAGTGCCACCTGTGGGCTGTCAGCTCCCCTCTGGCCAGGCAGAGGGATGGGCTTGCCAAGTGCTCACCCTGGCAGACAAGTGAGAGCAGCTGTAGGGAGGATAGAGGGCGGGGCACAGGGCGTGGGGGCATACAGGACAGTCACTTCTTCATCCTTCCTGCTGCCCCAAACTAGCAGGAAAGAGTCCCAGAGGGCCAGTTTCACATCCTCATTGCCAGTTCTCCTTTCAAATGGACCACAGCTGGTGACTCGGGGCTCCTGTGTCCCCATACTTATTGGAGCCCCCAGGAATCTTGCCATATCAGTTAATCCTCAGCCCGTGGGCCTCGAGGGACAGGGATATTGGCAGAGCCTGGGGGCCAGGACCTATCCCTGGTTCTTGAACCATCTGCAAGGCTTAGTGGATGGAGCCCTGGAGGGGAGCACTTGCATCCTTGTGCTGAATAGCTGCCTGGTGTCACCTTCTCCTGGCAGCCTTCTCCGAGTTCACCTGTCCTCAAGCTCAAAAGGCTTGCCCTCCTCTGAACACTGGAAGGACCCCATTCACTCACTCACTTATTAACAACCCCTGCCCATGGCCTCCAGGACTCCTGACCTGAACCTCTCATTCGGATCATTTTTCTCTTGGAGTAGCCGGGGCGCTTCTGTGGGCCCCATGGAAGGTTCTGACGGGGTCATTTTCTGCTCCCCTCAAACTCAGAGGATGTGGGAGTACAGGGCAGCCAAGTCTCCCTGAGGTGCCCACAGACCTCACTTCTGCCCTGTCATACCTGTGTCCTGGGAGCATCGCACGATTCCACCGAGGTGTCTGTGAAATGGGCTCACCACCTTGGGGAGGTGTTTGTGAGCAGTGGGTGGGCAGAGCAGCTGACTCAGCGCTTGGTGCCCAGCAGCACTCAGTAGGTGGCAGCTCTTATCACTATAGCAAGACTTGTCAGGCGCTGGGTCCCTGAGCCTCATCTGCCCTCTTTGTAAAGCGAGAAACTGGAGCTTGGCTTTGCGGGGCTGGCGTGAGGAGAATCTGCCTGAGACACCAGGGCACGGAAGCCTCCCCTTTCCTTTGCCCTGCCCCATCCCAGCCAGGCGGCTTGCCCACCCACACAGGTGCACACGCACCAGCACGCACACCGCACACCGGGGGCTTTCCAGCCTCCGAGCCTTTGTTTGAGCAACCCCTCTGGCCTGCAGTGCCTTTCCCTACTCTTCTCCCTCCTTACCCACCTTCAGAGCCCAGCTTGAACCTCACCCAACCCCCACCTTCAAGACACCTTCCCCAGCCATCCCAGGCCCATGGGCTCTCCTCTCTGAACCCCACTTTCGTGACTAGTACCCCGACCCAGGACCCCTTTAATGGCTTCTCACCTCTCCTGCCTCCCCATCTAGAACCTGAAGGACAAGAGTTCCGCCCTCATTGTGTGATTTCCGCTCTGCTCTGCCCTGGTCCTGGAGTGTGGCCCCAGCCTAGGCGCCAGGAGCTGCTCTCAGCTGTTTGCCATTTGAGTTCGGCTGAACCTCCTCGAGCCCCAGGACTTTGCCTGTGCTGTGCCCTCAGCCAGTAATTCAGTGTCAATTTCTCTACCTCCTCCAAGCCCAGCTCAAAGGCACCCTCTCCCACGGAGGGTCCCCTGCACTCCTTCACCATCTTGCTGAGCCCTGCCTAGCCTGGGGCTGATCCTTTCTCCTACTTCCTGAGGGCCCATCTCTGGTCAGGTCTGTGTCCACTTGGCTGGCAGGGGGGCCTGGGCCTTGGAGTCAGAAGCCTCGAGCTCTTGTCCAAAGCCTGCTCCTCCGTAGCTTGGCCACGTCGACCTTGCCCTTGAGCCTCATGTCCCCTAGTGTGTGAAGTGGGGTCACTCAGGACGCCCATCTCTCAGGGCCTCTGTGATACCCAGAGGTGACCAGGCAAGCAATGGAGCTTTGAAAACCATCCAGTTGCACTGTGTGCCCCACTGTCCAGTGGGCAGCTGAGCTCAGGCCTGCATGCAGCAGGTGCTCACAAAATGTTTGCTGGAATGACTAGAGGAGAGCAAAGGAAGGTTTATGGGCTTCTGGGTGGGTGTGAGCCAGGGGGCTGCCATGACCCCTGCCCTTGTCTGGCAGGGGTTCTCCAAAGCATGCTTACGATGGCAGTGGTTAGAGAAACCACTCCCAGCATCTGGGGCGCCCCTCTTCCTGGGATGGGACTGGAGCCTGCACCAAGGCCCCCTCCCCTCCCGCCCAGCCTGTATCTTGTGGCTTTGTCTGGAGCAGGAGGTGGTGCAGCCTCTGGGTTTGAAAACTTGGCACCACCAACCTGCCCTGCCTGCAAGAGCTGGGCTTCCTTTCCCTCAGCTTCCCCCATTCTAAGGTTTAGGCTGCAGAGAAATCAGGGCACAGATACAGGGGGCTCCTGTGGTATGGGGAGACCAGAGAAATGAGACCTCCTTCATACCTGACCTGTGAAGCAGCTCCCTCTCATGCCCACTTTCTCTCTATTCATCTCTCTCTGCCTTCCTTTCTTCTTACTTTTCTGCAACAAAGTAGCACAGAGAGGTTAAGTATCTTGCCCATGGTCCCATAGCTGGTTAATATCAGGCATTTTCCACCACCCCTCTCTGCCCACAGGGGCAGATCCGTCCACCAGGACACGCTACACCCGCTGTGCTCAGGCCCAGGCAGAAATCAGGCTGCGGGAGAAAGTGCGCCCCTGGCTTTCCTCCCCACCTTGCATTCTGGTGCGTCCCTGGCTTTGGCTAGGGAGGGGGGCTTTGTGCAGGAGCAGCGTGTTTCTGATTTCGCAGGTTAGGGTAGTGGTGAGGAGGGGTCTATCCCCAAGGCATTAGGCATGATGACAAGGGGTGAAAGCTGAGAGGAACCCAACCTCATCCCTTTCTTGCTTGGGAACATGAGGCTCAAACAGGGCTGTGCATCCCATCCTCCCACAGGCCTTCTGAGCTCTCCCCAGCCTTCAGTCACTCTGTGTTCCCAAAAGAAACTCGCACAACCAGCTTAGTATTTGGTATTTTTCTTTGACTATGATCTTGGGGCAGGGTCGGGGTGGGGCCAGGAAGTCCACAAAATCACTAGCACAGTGCCTGGCACATCTTGAGTGCTCAGCAGATGTGAGCTGGTGCTGCTGCTTCTACACTGTAGCTCCAGTGTCTGCTGTGGCACCTGCCACGGAGCTGGGCCATCGTGTGGAGAAGGTATTAACAGCGCAGCAGCTCACACTCTCAGGGAGCGTTGGCCGTGTTCCAGGTACTGCTCTGAGCACTTTATACGTATTGACTCATCTGATCCTCACAACAGCCCTCTGTGCACTATTACCCCCACTGCACAGAGGAAGAAACTGAGGCACAGAGAGGGTAAGTGACTTGACCAGGGTCACACAGCTCAGATGTAATCCCCAGCAGTCTTGCTTCAGAGGCCATGCTATCATAAATATTGAATGTGTAAAAAAGGAAGGAAAAAATGAACAAGGCCCAGATGGGATGTGGGGAAGGAAAAGAAGGCAGGGAGCTGACACTGGCTGAGTACCCTGTGTGCCAGGGACCATGCTGAGTCCTTGCACATCATTGATGTTCTCAGAGACATCCAGGAATTCCCCCAGGGTCACATAGGAGCCAAGGGCACCACCGGGATTTAAGCCCAATGAACCTGGCTGATTCCACCTACTCAGCCCTCTGGGAGCCAGGTCAGTAGCCAGAACAGTTCAGCCATGGTTTCTGGAGACCCCTGGGAGGCCTCAGGGCAGAGGAGCTGGCCGATACCTCCAGGCCTGCATAGCTGAGTGGGAGGCAGGACAGGGAATCGCTAGCTGAGGTAAGTCATTACCAAGATGTATGGCTCTAACCAGCCACGAAGGAGTAGTTTAGAGGAGGGAGCGTAGCCAGGTGGGTAATCTTGAACAAGCCCCTTGCCCTTGCTCCATCTCAGTTTCCCCTTCTGTGCAGTGGGCTCTGCAACATGCATTTCGTCTGCCCCTCGGGGTTGCTGTGTGGATCTCATGATCTAACAGAGCTGGAAATGACTTGTAGGCCAAGCTGAACAAAAGTATGTGTCCTTAGGGATAAATAGATCGTTATTTACGAACATCTAAAGGCTCCCAGAGTGTGGTCTGTGGGTCAGCAGCTACATCACCAGGAGCTTATCAGAAATGCAGATCCCTGGGCTCCACTCCAGCCTGCCGAATCAGAATCAGCACTTCCAGAAGCTCCCAGGTGACTCATGGGCACACGAAAATTTGGGAAATACTGGTCTAAGGGCTCTCTGGGCTTCTACTTCTCCGCTCCTGAGGCCACCTCTTGGGCCTTCTTTCCACAGCCCAAAGGGTTCTTGGTTGGAAATTCCCATCTCTCTGGAGGAAACACTCCAGCCCAGCAGGACCCCCGCCCTGCTTAGCTGCTTAGGAGCTGGGAAAACATCAGATGAAAACCAGGGTCAGGCATGGCTCTGACAGCCTCCGTTGCTATGGCAGCCCCTGCTGAGGCCCAGCCCCATTTGTTTGGGAATGAAGCTCCTACTGGAGTCAGCAAGGCCACCAGACCTGTAACAAGGGCAGGAGAGAGGGGCATCCTCCCTCAGCCAGGGCGCAGAAGCTGGGGATTCCCTCTGAACAAGTAAGGGCATTTGTGCCTAAATAGTTTCCATCTTTATGCAGGAAAGCAAAGGGCTGAAACTACAGCTGGAATATTTCAAATTAGACATAAGAAGGAACTTCCTAAGTGATCGGGAACAACCAGCAAAGGATGCTGTGGGCCCCACTGCCTTAAATGTGTGGCCCTGCTGTGGGAAGTCAAGAGACAGCTGGAAGGGATTCCCAGAGGTTCTCTGTCCAGCCTCTGCTTGGAGGCCATTTAGACCTGGAGAGGCAGAGCGATTTGTCTAAGGCCACACAGAAAGCTAGTGACAGCTGGCTCATGACACCAAGGCCTTAGTTCTTTCTTCGTTGAAGGCCTCCTTAGAGGCTGGGGATTGATTCTGATGACCTTCCTAGTGCCCCTCCAGCGCTGCTTTGAAATGATCTGAAGGGCTTTGAGCATGTGGGTGGGGGGAGGGAGGGTGGCTTTGTGAGCCTAGTAGCCCCCAGGTGTCTCACTCTGTCCTGGCTTGAATGGTGCCCAGGACCACTGGGAGTACCCCTGGAGCAGGGGGGTTCAGAGGCAGACGCAGTAAGAGAAAGGGCTCCTGGACTCAGAGAGGTCCAAGAAGAGGAAACAAGTAGAGAAAGGTCTGAGGGGGCTGACCTTGGTCTAGAGGCTGGCACCCACTGCGTGTGTCCTTGGCCAGGTCCATGCATTCCCTGCTTCCCCCCTTGTAATATGGAAAAGGGGGTCACCAGAGCTGTGATTCTTGCCTGGGGCCTCACCTTAGACTCACCTAGGGAATATTTGTTTCTTAGCTTGGTGCTAGAAGTTCTGATTCAGTAGATCTAAGGTAACCCTAGACATGAGCATTTTTTTTTAGTTTCCTGGTGATTCTCATACACCCTTGTCCATGTCTGAAGGATGTGGAGCTCAGGCAGGTGTGGAGAGAGCCCCTGCAGGTGAGCAAACCATCGTTGTCCTTCTGAGGGCCTAGTGATGCAAGGTGACAAGTTCCATGGGACTTGAAAACCAGTCTTCTGGGGCGCCCCACTCCTGACAGCGTTCGATGTTCAATCCCTGATTCTTAGATCGTGTGCTTACAATGTTTTACTTTTATGAGAAACTAGGTTCTTCACACTGGACTGTTCTAACAGCTGGTTGCTCTGAGTTTTTTGAGTCTGAGGTTCTGTAATCGCTTCACATCTAAATTCTGCGATTTTGAACTCTCCCACATATTTCTGTTTCAACGTGCTTTATTCTTTGAAATGGTGATTCTCCATATCTATGATTCTAACATATGATTATTATGGTTTTTAGAAATTCTATGAATCTAAGCTATTATGGTGCTAACATTCTTAAAAATTCTAAATTCAGCGACTCTGTGATCTGTCATTCCATCTGGGCAATTGGCCACCAAGGCCTGGAGCCTGGCCTTTGTCTCCCCGAGACAAGGTGGCAATTGTGTGAGCTTGGATGCATGCCCCCTCCCCTGCTTGGCCTGGACAGCCTCTCCTGGGCGGCAGAGCAGGGATGGGGAGAGCAGAGACCCCACGGAGCTCTCTCCGCTACGGCTCTTGCTCTGTCGCTGCCACTGGAGGACTGGAAGGCAGAACGAGCGTGAGGGCTGTGCTTGCCCAGGCAGCAGGAAGGAAGGGCAGCGGCTCAGACACGGAGCAGCATCTCTCACTCCCTCAGTTCACTGGCCCTGTCTCAGAGCAGAGCTGTCAGTTCCCACAGTGTCAGTGCTGGCTCTCGGACATTGGAGTCTATTGCATCCAAAGCATCTCCTCTAAACACACACCCCATGATTCTAGATGGGAAAAGTGAGGCCCAGAAGGAGACAGGGATGTGCCTGATAGAGCTGGGGCCCAAACCCAGGACTCCGAAGTGTCCAACTACACCATGGTGTCTTCCAGATAGTCCTTCTCAGGCCTTGCTGTTTGCACAGAACCACTGACCTTCTACAGGACTGCGCTGACTTTTAGGTCTCCCTGAGGTGACAGGGACTGGCTTCTGTGACTCAGGGTTACAGAAGCCTGTGGCCTGCTGGATTTCGCCAAGCCGAGGAACGGCTCTCCCTGCCCCATGTGACCTCCCGGCCATTTCCTGCTTGCCACACCACAGGCTCCCGTTTCACTGCCCCAGGACTGGTGTCGGCAGGCGCCGGTGCACATGAGGCTCGGAGACCAGGAGACAGAGGGTGTGGGGTGAGGCCCAGCCACTTACTCCCTGGGAGACCTTGACAAAGTCCCTCCTCCTTGCTGGGGGCGGGTGGATTGTAGCTCCCAGTTACTGTGAGAATTAAATGAGACCCTACACCTGACAAGCTGGGAGAGGGCCAAGGCCGGCCTCCTCCGCTGCCAGCTTCTCACACCAGCACAGAGCCCAGCCCTGACCAGCACCTCATGTTTGCGGACGGAGACTCAGTGGGCTTTATATTTACTGAGAGGGTGACATTTTGGATTTCAGAGACTTCCTTGGTTTTCAGAAGGCTGGCAAGCTAGGGAAGAAAGAGTGTAAAGAAAAGCCTTGGACATCTGAGATTTTAGGCATGTGTCCACATACTAATGATGAGGGTTGAGGCCTTCTATTTACTGAGTTACAACCATGTGCCAGGCACTTTGCATTGATAAGCACATTAAATCTTCTCAATTCCCCACTTAATAGATAGTATTATCCCCACTTTGAGAGGTGGGAAGCTGAGGTTCAGAGAGATTCAGAAACGACCCCAAGCTCTTATTGCTGGTAAGGGCAGAGTCAGGATTTGAACCCAGGTCTCAGAGCTGCACACCGTAGCTCTCTTTCACTTTGCTTTTGGCCAGCCGAGAGTATGCAGGTCATGAGATGGACAGCAGGCACCTCCTCATGTAGCAAGGGAATGGAAAGACATTCTCCAGAAGAGATCAGTGTGGTTGCATTTTTCCTTCCCTCCGCATGATTCTCCTAATTTTTCATTCGGTTGTTTTTAATCATTCTGAGAACTCCAGGGCTGCCAGCCCTGGACCTACCCCCAACCCACTGAAGCTTGCGGAGGTGGGTGCATTGTGGGAGACTCTGCAAAGCCACACTCACCGCACCTGTACAGGGAGCTCCGAGTGTGCATGTGGGCACGCACACCCCTCGCTGATGTGTTGGTGTGCACACACACACAGAGGCCCATGTCACTGCACCAGACCTCGAAGCTCAGCCAACACACCTCCCTTAGGGCCACGGTACAGGTTTAAGGAGGAGCCTCTGCTGCCTTCTTGACCACTTCTTTCCCTGTTGGTTGACTTAAAATAGAGCTGGCAGTTCATCTTAAAGTGTGTACCCACAAAAAATAGCTGTGTGCGTTGTTCCCTGTGGGTCTTGCCTGCCCAGTGCTTGTGTCTGCAGCCGTGTGCCCGCTCTGGCCCAGTTCAGAGCACAGGCTCAGTGCTTCTTTGTGGGCAAGAGAAGGAGGCTTTGCTCTGGGGCCTCCACAAACCCAGGTTGCCCACGTCATCCAGGTAGTTCCCTCCATTCCTGCTGTTCTGGCCTTCTGGGCTGCTGGGAGCGAGGCAAGGATGGGAGAGATGGTTGGGGACCAGTAAGGAGCACATGTGGATGGGCTCCAGGGACCGGGGATGGTGGGCTTCCAGCGGCTTGCTTTTGGTCCCTGTACCAAGTACTGCCCTGCCGTCAACCCTGGAGAGGGAAATGTGCCCCTCTGATGACATGCGTCAGGTTGAATAGCCTTCTCCTGTGGCAAGGCCACCCTCTGAAGTTGAAAGACGCTCTGAGGGGAGCATGGCAGTCTCCCCAGGCTGAGCAGGTGGCTCCAGAAGGCACAGGGAGAGTTGTCTGGAGGTGGGCCACCCTTCCTTCCTCTCTGCATGTGCTTCAGACTGTCCCTGAGCACTGGACTAGGCTTCAGGAGGTCTGAGCTCTGTCTTGCCCTGCACAGGCTGTGTGATGCTGGTAGTCACCTCACCTCCCAGAGGCCCTCGTAATCAATCGCCTGAGGACGGGGGTGGGGTGCATAGAGAAGTGTTTGAGTGTGTTACTTTATCTGTTCATTCAATATGTATTTATTGAGCACCTACTAATTGCCAGATACTGTTCTGGGTGCTGGGGACATATCATAATGAACATGAAAGAGAAGGGGGGAATTCAGCTCGCATTCTGTTGTCCGACAGACAACAAAGAAATAAAAACAGACATGCTGTGGTGTTAGGTCATATTCAGACAGTTGCCAGGCAAGCCTCTCTGAGGAAATGCAACTTGAATAGAGACACATGAAGCAGGGAACAGATGATGTGGAGATCTGGGGGAAAGAAATTCCTGGACGAGGGAACAGCAAGTGCAAAGGCCCTGAGGTGAGGCAAGGATGTGCTGGGCCTGCTTGAGGAAGAGCGAGAGGGCCAGAGTAACCCTCCTGACAGCCCCAGCTCAGAGAGGGAGCTGGTTGGGAGAGGGGGGTGGAGGCACAGGGCTGAGCATGTCTTCAGTACTGCTGTCCCTTCTCCTGCCTCATCCCCCAGCTGGGCAGCCCTCCTCTGGGGGACATAGATGGGTGCTTGTCTTGAGAGCCCCCTCCCCTCCCCCGCCTCTCAGAACACTTGAACACTAGCAGTGGGGACAGGAAGTGTCGGCCCTTGCTTCCCAGCTGCCTGGGTGGGACGCCACCAAGCTGGACTGGCCTGCCCAAGGAGGGACAGAGGGCCTATTGAGCCTGCTCTCTGGACCAGTAGGGACAATAGCCACACTGAGGACCAGGAACATGGGCTTGCATGCTCATCCAGGAAGTCACCAGGCTGCTGCCTGCCCCCCTCCCCATGCTACCCCAACTCTATCTGACTTTCTCCTCTAGCTACTTATTTCGTGCCGTTAGTAATGTCCAGAATGGTCACTTTGTCCTTCACCTCCTCCCCAGAGGCCCCCTGCTCTGTGCCAGACCCATTCTGGGCCTGGGGCTCAGAGAGGAGTCCTACATGGCCTCTGTTCCTGGGGAGTGGGCCAGGGAGCAGGCAAAACACTCACAAACTGAGTGGGGCATCCTGTGTGCTTCCTGCAGAGACATACAAAGTGCAGGAGACACATTGGGGGGGGGGCTGGGGGATGTCAGCTGGGAGAGCTGGGAGGGAAGGCTTCCTGGAGGAAGTGTCAGGACTCTAAAGTGCTTCTGCAGCCAGGATCATGTTTGGAGGGCACAACAGCCATGTGACACATGCAGGGAAAGATTAGCTCCTGTGATAGGCCCAGGGGCATAGGAAGCAATGGCCCCTTTCTCACAGCAAGCCAGGGCTCATTCCGGGAACTCGGCATCTCAGCCGGTGTGCTGTCTACTTGGGCAGCATTTGCACCAGAGGATCTTTAGGAATCACCTAGGCCAGAAGGCTAACACAGGTCACGTGTGCCTGTCACCCCCACCCAGGCCCGTGGCAAGGCGGACATCCCCAAAATCACACCATTTTGGCCTGTTGAGCTAGGATGCAGCTACAGAAATCTTCTCAGCAGAGTGCTCTGGTGGCAGATAATTGGTGTGCACACACAAGATGAAGTACGTGCCTTGCCTGGTTCTATTCCCTCCCCTCGCCGACACCTGGGGAAACTGGTCCAAGCAGGGAAAGGACTTGTCTCAGCCACAGTGTGTTGTGGCTCGGGGTAGGGAGCGGGGGGCCGTTCGGAAACACCCACCTCAAAGCAGTATAAGTCGTAACACTTCAGAGGTTGGGACGGACCCTGCCATGTGGCTGCCCCCTCTCTGAAGAAAGGATCCCCCTTAGTGTCTATTGTTGTGCCCCATCACAATTTTATGTGAATAAAATACTGTTTTTTTCTTTTTTACTTGAGTGTACATTCTTGGGGGCTGGGGTCCCATCTGTCTTGTTCATCACCCTGCTCCAATGCCTTTGTGGGCAGTAGGCACTCAGTACATGAGTACTGAGGGCACGAGTGGGGGGACCTGGTGGCAGGCAGTGTGAGTGCCACATGGTGACTATCCCTCAGTCCCTTTCTTACTCCTTGGCTGGTTGTTTGTATCCCCCACCCCCCACTCACCCACCTTCAGAGGACAGTGGGACCCCTGGCGGCAACATGGACCCAGGCAGCAAGCTGGTCAATACATGCCAGTACGTGGTCAGCAGCCAGCTCGTGTGGGGTGGTACCTGAGCTTTCTTTTGGGAAACTAAGGCCCAGGGAGGCCCAATAATCAACCTAGAGTGTCACAGGCTAAGCAGGAAGCTAAGCTGGCTGGGATCTTCTGACTTCTGGCCAGGCTTCTGGGCACCCAACCTCACCACCAGCCCCTACTGTAGCTCAGGGGCTGACTTTTCCTGACAGCTGGCCCCTTGGGGCCTGTATACAGGTCCAGTGCCAAGGCAAGAGGCGGTGGTGGAGGCACGGGCAGGAGATGCCGGCGGGCCGCAGGTTTCTGTGCTCTCTGAACAGACGAGGCGAGAGCCCCGATCCCTGAGCAGCCAGGCTCCCTGCTCCCTTCATGGTTCCCCATGATAGTCTCCAGATGCCGAGGAGTCACAGGTTGGGGCTGGTCCAGGAGAGCCAGGCCAGCCCTCCCCCAGCACCCTGCCTCCACCTCCACCACCCCTGCTTTTAAAGAAACGGCCCCTCCTCCCACCACAGGCTGTTGCCCCACCCGAGCCTAGCAGCCTCACAGTCCTGCATCCAGCCCAGCTCCTGGAGTGAGGAGCCCTGGGCTCCACTCCCAGCTCTGACCCTAACTCCATGGCTTGGACTAGGCCGCTTGCCTTCTCTGTGTCTTTGTTTCCTGGGCTGTAGAATGAACATTGGGGAGTGGGCAGTGTGGAGGAGATAATCTCTGACTGACACTTCTACTTGAACAGTATCATCTAGAACAGTGATTCCCAAAGTGGGAACAGCAGAGTCACTCGGGAACTTGTTAGAATGCCGATTCTGAGACACACCCTAGACCTAGGGATTCAGAAACTTTGGGTCAGGGCCCAGTGTCCTAAGGAGCCTCCAGGTGGTTCACTGCCTGCTCAAGGGTGAGGAATAGCCTGGGCTCTAGAACTAAGAACCTTGGCATCTGGAGTCTGAAAAAGAGAATGCAGACTTTGCATCTGTGTGGCTTTGGAAATGAGCCTTAGTTTTCTGGTAAGGAAAATGGATTGGTATTCCTAGCACTGTGTGTGGTAGGGTCACCGTGCTGAGTAACTGAGACAGCAGCACACAGCCTGGTCAGCCCGGCTCCCATGCCAGAGCTTTTCTGGGACAGACGCACCGTGAGGGCAAGTCCCATGTCTGTCTGGCTCTGGCCACAGTGTCAGCACTTTGAAGGACCTGGCTGGGAACCCTGGTGGAGGGGCTGTGTACAAGGTTACAGGGTGCATGTACACTGCTTTCCTTCCGCCAGTGTGTAGGGCCCTGGTGCTGCCCAAGGGGCCTGAGGCACAGAGAGTGACAACGTGAGCCCAGTAGGGAACAGAGACCAGAGGGGCCCCTGCAGGCAGGAGCAGTCAAGGGAAGCTTCCAGGGGAAAGTGCGGCTTCCACTCTGAGGGATTAGTGCCTGCCAGGTAGTGGGGCTAGCATGCGCGGCGGCAGGTGTAAGAATGAGCACCACCCGCTAGCCCCCTCTTCTGCAATGGTCATACACTCCCTGTTCTCCTTTCTCAGGGTGCCAGCAGGGTTATAGTCATGTGGGGCTGCCCATAGATAAGGGCAAGGGCATCCCAGAGGATCGGAGCTGCCGGCCACGTGGAAGGCATATGGTCCTATGAGAGACAGCCAGACCTGGGTTTGGATCCCAGCTCTGCTACTTTCTGGCTGTGTGACCTCAGGCAAATCCCAACCTCTCTGTGCCTCGGATTCCTCATCTGTACAAGCTATATTGAGAATGGATGTAATGCTGCACATAGCAACAGCTGTGAGGGTTTTCCAGCTGGAGAACCCAGGGCCCAGGGAGGGGAATGGAGCATCTGGGGCACCCAGCAAGGTGCCATCATCCTGCCTGCTGCAGAGCCACGCTGGGCATCCTTGCCCTTTGGAACAGTGTGGAAGGGACAATCTGCAGACTTTTTCAGTCCCTGGGTGAAGAAGCAAGGTCAGCTGCAGCCAGGGCTGTGGGGGTGGGAAGTGTCGGGTTTGCTTTTTCCCTTCGACCCCCT